>JAANSP010002156.1:0-13446 GCA_036850745.1 Homidia socia | reverse complement strand
AAATTAAATATGGGACCAACTTCTAAAGTTGCAGACAACGGTAAGTCGTCACTATTAAGATTCCATTGAAAACTGGGGAGGTATTGTCAATAATGGGTAACGTTTCTATTCAACAAATAGTGATTTTTTAAACGAGCATAGTCAAATCGAAAACATTTTATGGATGCGTTCCTGTAAATATATCATTTTTTTGAATTTTTGGGTGCCAAAGTGCTAATACAGCTAGATAAGTTATGCTTAGAATTGTTGCCTTTTCAAGGTCGTTTGGTATGAAAACAAAATGGAAATGGAAAGTAGCGGAAGTGACAAGAAAATTTAAATTTTAAGTTTTTAACTTTTAAAGTTCATGTAACAAAAGAAATAAGAGTATCAGTATATTCAGCATCACACATTTTAAATTTTATGAAAAATGCCTACTGTGCGTGGTATTCTGCGTTCAGTGTTTTAGTTGCATGCAATGTGTAAAGCTTGCGAACTTGCAATTCCGCAAAAGTGTAAAAGAGAGGTTAATCATTGGTTAGGACTCGGGGGGAGTTAATCATCGGTCCGGCCGTACTACATATTTTTTGGACATGATAAAACACATGCATGCTAAGGAAATAGATATTCCGATCCGTGTCTATAAATTCATATTTCGAATCGAATTACATGGCTATGTTTAAATATGCGAAAGTAAATAATAAGTAATCCAAGCCCAACCCAACAAGGTTCGTAAAAAACACGAAATATTATGCTATTTGCAGTGTAAATTTTGCACTATATGAAACCACCTATGTAGAACAGACCAGGCAGGCGAAGACGTTTTTATGCTTAAAATGCATTGCCTGGCCTGTCTGTTTTATTTATACCAATTTACCACTGGAGCATTATATCATTTAAAAGGTAAGAATAAAGAATATATTCAAGAAATCTGCACACGAAAATCGTGAAAATTATAATTCTTTCATTTAAACACTACTATCAAGATAATGTTATATACGATGATAAATTCACCACCATATAAAATCAGTTCATTTCTTTCATTCCATGTTACCTGGATGGGTATTAGCTACAAACCAGTGTCAGTATTATTAGGGTATTATATTGGCTACATATTAAAATACATACAACACATATTTCTTACACCAGGACCAGAAATAGAAGAGATCTTAGGCTTTTTTATTTTACAACACACTACGAATCGTGGTCCACTCCACGATACCATATACATACCAACTAATACTATTTTAAACAACCCCAGAAAATACCTTTTTCATCATGAGATAAGATGTAATGGCGTATGTCTGCCTGACGTTTGAGGACTACAACAATAGTTTTGATGTGCTAGTATTCCCTTCTTCTATCCCTTGATCAGGGGAGTATCAGTAGAGTACTACTACTTACTACTCGTACTATTTTTACTGGTCCGAAGGAAAAGTGAAAACATTTCTTGATGAGGTACTAAACCTGGCCTAGGTTAGTGTCCAAAGTTTAGAAAACCCAGTCTATATAAAATTTTCAAATGTATAAAAATGCTTTCATTAAAAGACGGTTGTGAATTAGATGAATTATTATGATATTCTACCCTTTGATGCCACTAGAAGTAGCTAACTAACTAACCAACTAATCCAATAATAGTAACCTCATCTATTCAATCTTTCGCAAGTTCCATACATCCGCTTACGAAAACCGAAAGACACTGTTGCATCCATGTAATATACATGGTTGGTTTGCGTTTGGTAGGATTGTTCAGTGGTGTTCTTGCTTTAATACATGTTTTTGCTTAATACCAAACCAATTACCAATTTATTATGATATTCTACCCTTTGATGCCACTAGAAGTAGCTAACTAACTAACCAACTAATCCAATAATAACCCCATCTATTAAATCTTTCGCAAGTTCCATACATCCGCTTACGAAAACCGAAAGACACTGTTGCATCCATGTAATATACATGGTTGGTTTGGTAGGATTGTTCAGTGGTGTTCTTGCTTTAATACATGTTTTTGCTTAATACCAATTACCAATGCATACCTCCATGAAATGCATACATAGATAATAATTTATTATATCTAAAACATTTATAAATTATTGCATTAAATATATATTCATTATATTATTGAAGCATTAATAATATCATTTATTTGGACTATTCTACTATGACTTTGATAATGGTATCCGATTTCCAGTTATGTTCTGCTGAAAAAAGCATCCGATCCGACCCTAGGTTCGGGATCGGGGTAATCTCAACTCAACTCTCAAGCCACCTCAAGCTCAACTTGAGCTGCTCAAGCATCAAACAGAACGGAGTCTCTCATTCATTGCTATGCATGCCTGATGCCTGCGTCCCCTTCTTTTCTAGTATCCACCGATTTCCCGATCCCGATACACGTTTTCCTTGCTGCAGTCTGATTTGTGAAAATTGTGATTATCCTAACCCTGTCTGCCTGCTCATTACTGTTATCTCGAGCAGAAACTGAACTCTTCTCTCTATTAAATTTTCTTATAAACTGACGATGACGATTCTGACGTTTTTTGTATAGGAATAATAGGAAACAGAAAATCATCATTATCATCCACCGAAAAGCGTAGCATTTTGCCTTTCCTTTTTGCCTTTTGCTTGCCTACGTTGTTGCGTGATACACAGACTCACACTACTAACAAAAGCGTACACAGTGGATGGATAGGTGATGATATCCTACAACACTGCTCTTTGCTCTTGTTCTTGTTACAAAACCCATTGTTCTGAAACTGAGAAAAAACAAGCAATAAGCTGGCTGAACTGGATGTTCGGTTCTTCTTGTATTCCGTTCAGGGTTTTATTAGTTTTTGGTGGTGATGTGTAGTGTAGTGTAGGTAGGTATAGGATAGGAGGAATAATAGGATAGGACATAGGATGTTGCTGGAAAGTAATAAGTAGTGGAGTGGTAGTGGTGGAGCCGAATAAGAGCATTATTAGTAGTGGTGCTTTTTTTGGAGGAAGCGTATTTTCAACCTCTTTGTACAAGAGGACTTTTCTTTTGGATGCTAAACGGAAAGGTTACCCTGGCGGTGGCTTCTTTCTCTGTCCTTGGATAATATTGTTAGGATAGTCAATGGATACCATATCATCGCCACTACCACCACCAACTTAAGTAGCGGAAGCTACAAAGATAAGGCACAAATAAACAACTAGGGTGAAGGGTCATGCCAGAACCTAACTAGTATTTTTGTGCAGAATAAAGTTACTTCTCGAGCCTCAATGTTGGTAAAACAGTTTTATCATTTGTGTTGGAGGACCTAGTGTTTTGTTTTATGTACCGTCTAAATGTTATAAAAACTGGTGACTTTTTTGTGTCGAAGACATAAACACTAATTATACTGGCAGTGGTTCTGAACCATATAATGGAGAGGTAAGATTTTCGAACTTAAGTAGTATTCATTTTCAAACTTTGAAGTTGTGTCATGCATAATAGTTTGCTTGCGGTATTTTTACATCACAGTTTTAACTACACAATTTTATGATAAAGTAGATAGCAAGTATTAGGAACTGTGACTAGACTAGATTAGATACGTATTTCAGAGCAATTTTGGAATGGATCAGTTAGGTAACTGCTGGCGCTGGCTATTAATTTAACCCAGAACAAAGTGCATTTTATCAGGTGGATGTGTGTAATGGCATAACTAGTATTCACACGCGTAATAATTAATTTAATTAGGCATTCATTATCAACTAAACTAAAGTATATATACTTCCATTTCATGCTTGGGTTGTGCGATGCAGGACTTGGATAATGTACATTTAACATCATCGATTGACGGAGCTAGGGAAAATACAGTACTAACGCCACCGCAATAAATCGTGTGGTTCGATTCTCAGTAAAAAATGGCACATCATTGTTAACTAGTATTCACACGCGTAATAATTATTTTAATTAGGCATTCATTATCAACTAAACTAAAGTATATACTTCCATTTCATGCTTGGGTTCTGCGATGCAGGACTTGGAAAACGTACATTGAACATCATCGATTGACGGAGCTAGGGAAAATACAGTACTAACGCCACCGCAATAAATCGTGTGGTTCGATTCTCAGTAAAAAATGGCACATCATTGCCAATCCATTGCAATATGCAGACCTTAAACCTTTCAATACTTCACATTTTTTCAATTTTTTGTCTTCTTCATTTTTTCTCAAAGCTACGCATTTCCAAGAAACGAAAAAGTGATCGATTATCATCGCTTGATAATAGCTCAGTTATGGACTAGGGAGTCTCTACTAAGATTCGTGTGGTTCGATTCTCAGTAAAAAATGGCACATCATTGCCAATCCATTGCAATATGCAGACCTTAAACCTTTCAATACTTCACATTTTTTCAATTTTTCGTCTTCATTTTTTCTCAAAGCTACACATTTCCAAGAAACGAAAAAGTGATCGATTATCTTCGCTTGATAATAGCTCAGTTATGGACTAGGGAGTCTCTACTAAGAACTTTTTGTATTTCAATTTAATACTCATTGCATATAAAGGTCACATAATTACGGTACAACGCTCCTTTCTCTACTCAAAGGAACTTTCAAGATCCTGGATGTCAGTAAATACGTTGAACTGTTGACTACAATTTTTCACGAGCTACTTTTTCTTTTCAGGAATGGGGGTGGCGTGGGTGGCAAATCGCCGAATCCGACGAAACCAAGCAATTGGTTGTGGGCACAGGGTGGAAACAAACATGCGGAAGGCAATGGTGAGAGCGATACACAGAATTCACAGCCTCCCGCTATAATTGATGTGTTCCAAGAACGTGAAGGAGGTACGTGTATTGTATTGTGCTATAATAAAAAAATTTCTTTTGCTGCTACTACGAATATTTAACACACTTTATTTCAGTTTGTAGTTTTGTACACATTGTATGTATGCTGAGTTTTAGCTTAGCACAATAATTCCATTTGTATAAACTTTTTTAAATACAAAATTCTAGGGGGTGGTATGCGGGTAGGAAGAGATTACCAGGCGAAGATTCCTAATATAATTCCAGATCAAGGTAAACTAGAATATTATCCATGTTCATGTTAGAACTAGCTATTCTAAATTTTCTGCTTATAATTGGTCCTTCCTGCATACATACGTATCATTTTTATATCATTTATATCCATTTATTAACTAACCATTCTTAGATCGCAATGTCCAAGCAGAAAATGATCGAGCACTTTTGGTGTGGCGACCTACAGAGAAACTAACAGACGATGAAAGTAAGTTGAGACATAGTCACTCAGAAGAAAGTCAAGTAAAAACCGTGGATCACCACTATATGATAAACAAAAATGTTGATGTTTATATTACAGTTCGAAGAATACATTTCGATGGCCAAGGAAAAATTTCAGTACACCGGGGAGCAAGCACTAGGACTGCTTTACTGGCATCGTTATGACATTCAAAGAGCTACACAAGATCTCGGAAACTTCACTCCGCACCCTGAGGAGTGGACGATAGAAGATAAAGTCCTGTTTGAACAGGCTTTTCAGTTTCACGGCAAATGCTTCGACAAAATTAGACAAATGGTATGACATGATATTTCTTACTACGTACGAAAGTTTGCAATCTGTTTAGTACGTTGTGTGCTCAAAAATGTTTTGCTTTGTTTTAGTTGCCTGATAAGTCGATGTCGAGCCTTATAAGATATTACTATAATTGGAAAAAGCATAAGAACAAGAGTAGTGTGATGGATCGTCAGGTAAAAAAGTTTAGTCAAGAGGACGAAGATTCTATACCAGGATCAGGAACCAATGGAAGTGGAATATTGACATTACAAGGCCACAACCAAAATAATAACATCTCAAGTAACCTCCAGCATCACCATCCTTCAATGGGAATGATGCAGGAGAGTTTTCACTCGGAATCTGATGATGAAGTAATGATTTTAGAACATGGTTAATCTGGATTTTTTTTTAAAAAAAAAGTCATTCATTTCGTATTTCAGTGTTAATCATATACCGTTGTATTTTTTCTATGTTTTAAAATTGTTTCGTGTCGAATATCATGATAACTTTTGTAATATTTTGTTGATGATGATATATTGCGTGGAGAGTAAGAATTTCAGCATACCTGAATACTTTTAATGGTACATGTGAGGAGGATATAGATAATATAAATTAATATTACATTTTACTATTACAGTAATATAAAATCGACTGTCTGATATATACAAATTAACTTAGGTAGATGTTATATAGAAATCGTAAAGCTGCGACGTGAAAGTGAAATGTGCTTCACTTCACGTATAATATATATTATGTTGTTCGCTTATGTAAATAAGAAATGAAATTCTTGTCTCCTATGTTTTTTCTAAAAAAGAGCGTAGTATCGATTATTTTATTATTACTTACTGGAATGTCCTTTCCCTGTGCTCACAGAAACAAACGGGTGACGCTTCAACATGCTGTGGAAATTGTGGGGTTCCGTGCACGGAAGTATACACAAAGGATAACTTGTGTAACACGTGCTTCTTATACTGGAAGTACGTAATGTTCATTTTGCAACTATCAGTCATATAGTATTTAGTAAGAACAATAGGACCGTGGCTTTTTTTTCTTACTTTTGGTTTCCAAAGTCATAATAATCAAATAATCATATTATATAGAGGATTAGGTATGTAGGCATTGTCGCGTAGTAGTATAGGTTCATGATTAACAACAAAATTTTTGATGGTTGGTAGGAACACAGGAGACAGTAGGCCCTTGAACTTAACAGGGCCGTTAAGGAGAGGTGACAAAAATACACTTGGTTTGATGCGCCAACGTCGAGCTCCTCCAAAGGGTATGAACATCAATCATGATGACCTGAGCATGCTCGCAAGATCCCAGCCCCAGGCTGAGAATGTGATACTACAGGGGCTTGAAAAAGAAGTTCTTGATATGAAAAGTCGGGTAGGGTTTTCTTCCCTTGATACTGATCTTTATTGGAATCCCCTCCCTTTGTAAAAATGGCTGGGATTGTTGTTCCACTTGGAGTTGCATTTGCATTGCACTACCACTGGTTCCTTGAATAGCGATTTTTGATTTTCTTTTCATGTAGATACAAAATGTCAAGCAGCGCGTAGAATTACTTCGTCGGGGCTTACCTAAGGAGGGATTGAGTAATTTAAGACCCAGGGAGGGACTATGTCCTTCAAACAATAGGGTAAATTCTAGATGGACACAGGATGAACTCATGTTAGCAGCTCAAGGTCCGTCATCATCGTAAATCATTAAAAAAAACTGTACTGTGTCTTTTTTCCTTCTCTAAGAAATTTTTAATAGTAATGTTTGGCGTTATGTTAATAATTTGTACTGCTAGTTCTACTTTTTTGTAATGCATCATGCCTATATAAACCAGCTTGTTCAATATTTTACTGTTTCCCTTCTTCATTTCGATTTTATTATTTACGATTAAGTACACGATCGCAATTTATGAAATTTTGACTATTTTACTTTTACTGTATTCTCTTTATTATAAGTTGTAACGAAATATCCCGATATAACTTGCAGTTTTTTGTTGTGTTATGTTGGTTGACTGAATGCAGCTCTTTCGTTTAATTACAAAAGTGGTTTTTTATGTTGAATTCCTATATCTTTTCCTGAATTTGGGCACAGCTTCCTTCTTGTATACAATTTGTTTTGTTATAGTATGCCTAGCTCTCATTACATAATTTATAATTTAATCAAGCTCTGTGCCAATCGCAAATCCTATGTACCTTTGCACGAATATTACAAGTGTAGATTTAAAACTATATAAGTAGTATCTCAATCAGTTAATTTTAAATCTGCCTATTAAAACGAGTCAAAATGACTCACGCCTTATAAGGATCTGCACATTTTTTATAACTAGGTATTATTATGTAGTTTAATAAAAGCTGAAAATTGAATACACTAATCATTATTTGTTCCAAAGCCTAATTGTACTTAATACTCAAAATGCAGGTATTCGGCGTTACGGAAAGAATTTTCAGAAAATTGCAGAGGTGATTGGGACAAAAACTGAAACTCACATAAAGTCATTTTATGCAAATTACCGTCGTCGATACGGTCTTGAAGTTCTAATTAAGGAGCATCAACTAGAAAATGCTGGCAACGAGTTTGGAGGCATGCCTTTAATTGATAGCATTCACCATGCTTAACGACTACAGTTATTCCCAATTTTTTATATATATTTTAATTTTAAAATTAGAAAAGCTCGATTTATTTAGTTTATTTCTATCATGAACAATTTGAATGTTTTCTTAAGCAAACGTATTCGGTACTTGTAATAATAAGCAACTTTCGTTTGCTTACACATTTTTCAAATAACTGAAATACATAGAGATAAATATGGTTTGTTTGTATCTTCTGAAGTCATCAGATTAGTAAATTGTTCACTGAAAAGTATTAATTGTTAAAATTCCATATACGTTAGGATTTTACTTGTATATTATCCATTGTATAGACTGTTTTAAAGAAATGAAAATATAAATGCAGGATATATAGAGGTTTTATGATCATTAAATTGTTTTCATGCATAAAAAAGCATGCGTTCATCCTTTGCTTGCCATTTCGCAAATCTGATTTTCCCAATTGGATAGTACTTTTACTTTTGTCTCTCGAGTTCCGCCCGACCCCATAACCTAATGACTACTCCTTTTGTTGACAGAAATAATGTACAATGGTTCCGTCTGGATTTCTAATAAAGGCACTGAAGGTAACAACAAAGGTATTTGGTTATTGCCTGCACTACCAGCAATTCAATCCTATCAAAATTTTTTTTAAAAATGCATACCTTTGACTTGTCAATCGTTTGTTGCAATTTTCCTTCTCACACACAGTGTAATCATTTATGGTGAAACCTTCAGATTCTACGTACACTTGATCGTACTTTGCCTGAAAGTAAGTATAGGCAAAAAAAATATTACGTTCAAAGTGGTGTTCCGCATTAAATACAACATACAATTTGCTACAATTTGAATACCCTCAAGTGTTCCGCTTTCCACTAGCCCTTTCTTCAATAAAAGTTTTCGTCTTTCTGCAAGCTGGTTTTGTACACTGGTTTTAAGAAAAGTTTCCGTGTCACAGACATTAAAATCATCGGGAAGGATACTTAGTACCTAAGTAGAAAGTGATGTTCGTTACAATTAGTTGGATAAAATTCATATTAATAGCTAGTCAAAAAAACACTAGTGAGATTTCAGGTTGGTAAAGATTATTCAAAGTACCCTCATGGGGTCCAAATAGGGAGCATACTCCTTCAGCTAACTTCAGCACGGAAGCCATATCTGGCTCCAAAGGCGTATCAGCTACTTTAGTAAATCCAGGTAAAATTGTAGATGACGGGTTGAGCAGCATTTTCAGCAATATTGTAAAAACTTCCCTTGTTTTTGCGTCACTTTTGTCATATACCGTTTGACAATAATGTATCGCTTTATTTACATCTCGCAATGCCCCAATATATATCGAAAGTACAGGTTCGTGACGTCCTAGCTTCTTAAAAATTAGTGCTCGTTCCTCATACATGTCTGTAAAATAATTCACGTCATATATTTCATTTTCCTAGACACATTTGTTTAACATCAAAATAATCAAACTAATTTGCCATTTTCATATGTTCGTTAGAGATAAATCCTAAATCGAATTACTCACCATCATAAGGAAAATGAACCAAGACGATTTCAGGTGTGAAATGTTCAGATTTTTGAAGAAAAGTTGATAGTTTTATTCTCATTTCTTTTCTCGTGTATTCATCTCCATCCTCCTCAGTTGAGTCAGCTTTTTCCCGGTACTGATGAATCAAGGCATTATGGAACAAAGCATTTGTATCTTCCCACACATGAACTACATGTTCCAAATATGGAATGACAAGAACTGGAAAGTTTTTTTGTAAAAAATCGTAAACTCGAGGTCGAGAAAGTTGCTCAACTTCATGTAAATCATCAGTGAAAATTCGTAGACCGTCCGTAGCATCTACTTCTAGCACTGGCTTGGCGAATTCAAGTATAAGATCCATATGCTCACGGCCCAAGTTTTGAAGATATTGGATAATTCTTTCATTATTTTTCTGTCTTTGAAGAGTTTCAAGGGCTTTCCGATGGTTTCCCTTTGATTGATATAAAATTATGAGGTCATTGTATTTTCTATGCTTCTTCAAGGCTCGCTCAGTTTCTTCTACATGACAATGGTTATCCTTCAAACGCAACAATGAAGCGACTAGTGATTCGTTTGTCTGCAAAAAAATTGAGAGGTCATTGCTAAATTTTCAACTAAAATAAAAAAAAGTTCGTTTCGCCAATGTGCATAGGTATATTACATACTTGGAGGTAACATTTTAATAATGTGGTGTCTATAATTTGAAGAAGTTCCCTTTTAGATTTTAAGGTTTGTCCTCCTTCTATAATAGAAGCGGCATCAGTTACTGTTTGGTTTGAGCTACCCATCAAAGCGGTTCGTATCTGAAACATTCATTTATATTCATACATTTAGTTGTCAACTTAAATACACTGCATTACTGTATTGGTAAATTATATTATCATTTCTAGTATTTTAGTATGTATACATTTGTCAAGTAAATCACTAAAGCATTAAGACCGTTCTCTAATTCAACTCCCCTGAAATCTGGTACTGGTGCAGGATAGTAAATCCCGTTGCGGTACTCTTGAGGCAATAAATCTGGAAAAAGCCCTATGACGTGCGAAGCATCTAAAATTGCACAGAGATAAGACTTCTGTCATCACAAACGCTTGCATAACATTTTATTTCCTAGTGTCTATTTCTGAAACCAAGCCCTTATTACTTATAATTATTATTCTTATTATACCTGTTCCAAGTTCAGAAAAGTAGTGCATGGCTTGAGGAAATTTTTTATGGCAGAATAAATGAAAGGCAAATAGATTTTTTATTTGACTGATTTTCTTGTTTTTTGTCGTAGGCACTTCTTCCCAGATTTTCTAAAAAAAGAACATAACAAAAGTTAGTGACAAAGGCAAAACTGATTAATTAGCATTTGATAATTGAAAGCTGTATAGACTTACACTAAGGCTAAGAGCCAGTTCAAAATGCTTTTGTTTGACGAACAAGTCCATTTGGGTGTCAATGGGCGTGGATTTAAGACACCAGATTGAATTTGATGACGCAATAAATACACGACCCGACTTTGTCCTAAATGCCAATTTTGGTTGACTGATGGTAAATGAATCTATTTTAAGTTTTGGTCGAATAGTTCGAACCTCTACACCTTTTCCCGGAAGTATACCAATGAAATAAGGCTCATCATATGCTACGATTTTCAAAAAAGTGTTTCGAAAATAATTATTAGTTAACCGTTTTCATGCCTGCATGCCTAGTTGATTCAATGTTACATTTTTACATACCCAAAGAGACGGGAGCATCACTCCATGTAACTGCCAGATGAACATTTTTCTTGCCCGTTTGCGTTTGGTCTCTTGACTCTACTTTGTTGGGATCGGCGCATTCGGTTTTGATTAAAAAACATTGTTTCTCGTTTACTACAGCAAATGTATCTTGCGCAACATTGACTATAATAGGATCCGTTGCTTTTGGGTTTGGTCTCTTGACTCTACTTTGTTGGGATCGGCGCATTCGGTTTTGATTAAAAAACATTGTTTCTCGTTTACTACAGCAAATGTATCTTGCGCAACATTAACTATAATGGGATCCGTTGCTTTGCTTCTGGATGAAACATCTCTTTGTTTTCCCGTCGAAAGCTAAAAAAACACATTATAATGTAATGAAAACACATGCTACAATAAAGTGGACTGGAACAAAATATAACCAAATAATCTTAAATCAAAAAGTTCTTACATCAAGAGTGCAGTATTCGTTTTTAAACCCCAGACAAATTGTCTCCTTACACCATGAAACTGATTTTGGAGTATCCGGTACGTTAAAATCTTCCCGTAACTCTATAAAACTACGCACTTTCGGTTTCCAATAGTACAATTGGAGGTGTCTCCCAACTACGACACACATGCGAACGGTTAAGCTTGGATCCCCAGTGAGCGACGTCTGTCTCTGTATTTCCGTATAACGAAAATCATTATAATGTTGAAAACCCAATGATTTCACAATTTATTCCAAGAGTCATTACGCAGCGTTCATAAAATGTCTCACATGACATACCTGGATGTCCAGCGCAAATGAAGAAGCCCCTTTGGTACGCTCTAGAATATTGATACACTTACAGTTGTGGCTATCCATATCATGTGTGCTGACCCCATCTATTTATCAAAATCCAAAATGCATGCAAAATTGCAAACTTTCTCCAGCTATGCTATACTATGTGTGTACTAAAATGCGTATTTTTGCGTAGGTATGTGTTTTTTTAAAGTACACAAATAATCAAAATTATACTGTAAACTGTACCAGTGGTTAACGCTATTAATACTTTATGCTCTTGGAATGATTCCTATTTGCATTATAGGTTTCCGTGTTCCACCGGTGCCTATCGAGAAGGTGAAGTTTTTATTAGATAAGGCTATAGCAATTTCAGGTCTCGATTTTTCTTCAGTAAAAGTTATTTTGTATATTAGAAGGTGTCCCTCCTTCGTTCCAACCATGACAAAGTCATCTGCATTTTTCAAGTGACGAAACACAAAGTCAATGATGCGTACTTTCATTAATATGAAGGTATATATTTAATAAGTGTGTGATGCGGTTATCACTTATTAGTGCCAATTTTACGTACCATATCCATTTATGCAATCGATTGTTAACGGCAAACCACTAATAACGCTTACAGACTCATAAGCAAGACAAGTGTCTCCGTTTCCTCCTCCAGTAGGTGATGATGCCATTATGATAAGCTCACAAGTTTGAAAGTGACTACAGTTGGCTCAATAGAGAAATTTGAAGCAACTGTCAACATTAAGACATTAATTACATCAAGTTATGTTGAGTTCACTTTTCAACAATTCTGTCGTTATTCTGTGTTTTTTGTTTTATTCATAAAAAAAACTTTCAACACTGACTGATAAAAACGATTCAAAATATCGAAAATGTGAATGTGACACAAAAAGAAAAGTGCAAATATTGAAACAGGACGTATTCAGCTTTGCAGACAGAATTTTCAGTACACTAAATGTGCAGTAATGCCGTCTTAAAAAATTGATGTTAATGAAACTTTTAATGTAGCAGTTAGTTGGTCCTTCCCTTCACCTCTAAAGTCCTAACTCCTCTAACCTAACCAAAGGCTAGGCTAGAGACACATTGATCATTGATGTAAATATAAACTTTGTCAGCTGTGGTTTGTGTGTGCTAAGTGTTGGCACTTGGCAGTGCCAGTAGGATAGGATGCAAGTATGCAACACTCCTGGGCTTGCTTTATCTTCAAGACTTTGTTTCTGCCCTGCTGCAGCGCAGCAGCAACAGCCAGCAGCGTATATGACTATGTCTATAGGTATTTAGGTATAGGTATGACGGATTCAGCGTTTGTAAATATGCTTGGAGAAATCGCCCATTTCCGTTC
>JAANSP010002155.1:0-13446 GCA_036850745.1 Homidia socia | reverse complement strand
ATCCGTAACATTATGATCTTAATTTTTTTGAAATATGGCCTGAAACAAATTTTTGGCATCGCATACAATACTACCATGCAAAAGTTCAAACGACTCTTAAAAACAGTTTACTTTACTTGCAGACATGTTTGTTTCATGTGACTTTTCTAAACAAACATACATATTTCACTGAGATCTCATTTTGTCAAACAGAAAACATATTAAATCGTTTGCTTTCCTGATTCGTACTTTTGTTGCATGCACGCTCTTTTTATTAAGAATAATATATAATATGCCTTTACAACCATGCGATATTCCTTTATGACGTTAGATGCTGTTTTTAAAAAGAACTTGAACATGCTTACGATATTGCTTTTTTTGTCCACGGAGCATATATGAACTCGACCAAATATCTGGCAACATTTTCCTCCGTTCAGCGTAAGAGACTGCATACAAATTATACATTTTTTACAGTAAAATTATGGTGCAAAATAATTCGCTTATCGTATTGATGCTAAAATTACATGTTCCATCCATAGTTCGTGACCTCATTTCGACGTTGTCAATCACACAAATGCTAAATTACTACGTAATCTTTACATGATCAGTGAACACTTTATTTTTCTGCTGACAATTGCCTTTTTTAACCTAGCTAACTAGACAGGAAAAGTAGGCAACACACAGCATAGTAGCACTTTGCATTGATGCTTTCTTTAGTGAGAAAAAAACGAGCCGTGAAGGGAAATGCTTTTTAATATAAAAAATACTAAATCTCCCTTATTGTGCATATAACACTAGCCAGCAAGCTGATAATAGTAATCTGCAAACTTTGTCGAGTCATGCAATCTCTTTAAGAGGAAACAGGTCGTTCGTGCGTTACTTTGTAATAAAGGGTTTAATATTGCGGACGATGAAAAAGAGCGCAATAGCGAACATAAAGAGAGCAAACAAAAAAGGCGCAGCAAAGATGGCAGAGTTTTATGAACAAAAGGTTCACAAGGTCTTTCGAATACAAAAATCCACAAATACTCTTGCCTGTATTTTCATTATTAAATAGGAACATAAGGTATAGTACGAAATTACGTACATATTCCATACCGATATAGTTTAGCATGCTGAAGTAATTTAATTCTGGGATCTGGGGGCAGAATGTATAATGTCATTCATTAACCCATGTCATGTTTGAAACTCCAGCGGTTCAGTGGGCTAAAATTACAATATGAAAATGAAAATTGAGACTCGATACAGCGAATTTGGCTACATTTTTGCAACTTGTAGAGTAGCCTTATATGATAAAGAATAAAACACAAAAAAGGGAAATTATTTCCCTCTGGTACAGTAAAGCATAAGATGCTTTAGAAGGAATTACTGCATCTTTCCACTAACCTTTGTTACATCACTGGCAATATGAACTTACAATATGTAATTTCGTTTATCATTAAAAATTGGTCCTGTGACAATTTGTCGAAGTTCATTTTCTTATTACAATGGCCATATACGGTATGGAACTTGTGGTGGTTCTCAAATAATACGTTTCCAACATTTAACTTTATCTTCAAAAGAAAACTTTTTCAATAATTACATGAGAAATATTTGAATCCCATCCCGAGTATACTGCAACAATGTATTAACTCAAGCAAGACAAATGGAAATGCAACAGTTTTCCCCGGAGATGCTCACGGTCATATAACAATAGTAGTGACTCTACGAAACCTAAACTGGATTTGAGGCTCAGGCACATGAAACAATGTTGTCAAACACTTTTTTGCTGTATTTTTATAAGTAGAAACTTACCTTACTTTATACAGGTAGATCAGTTAGCATAAACGGAACTCGGCTTTTGGACAATGCTAAGCAGGTAGATATTTATATATTCACATATTATTATTTAGTTTAATATTTCATCCATTCTGTTAACAGTAAAAGGTTTTTAAAAGTTTGGAGTATGTAAAATAGACACTTAGTAGATACTTATCCTTAACCCACATTATGAAACTTTTTTATAAATATTAAATACGTTATAAATATGTACATAATGATATGAAGATTTAAATATAAAATTTATATCGTAATATAGTAGCAGTAGCATCTTTACATACAGATTGTCCGCGTTTCTGGTAAACAAGTTGTAGGATTGATTGGTGTTTCATATTTTTTTTACATTGAAAGCTTATTTTTATATCAAAGTAAGTTGCGTAGTATAATATATAACATTGATAGATCGGAAACACTGTATAGCATCAACTATAACTACACATAGTATTATTTATTATACATTTTGGTTTGTATTATCATTTCATCTAAAAGCAAAATACATTCTCATGTTTGATAAATACTGAAATGTATGTGATTTCGTATACAGCAGCAGAACCATCAGCAATTTGTTCAATTGCACCCACACATTCTACAAATAATTTGATAAAAAACGATATAAAAAGAACAATAAGTTTCTCATGTTCCCACTACTTCTAACTCTCTTTGAAAAAATACCTTTTAAACGAAGGATATTATTACATTTGCTTCGTTTGGCGAAATTTCATCATTTTTAACAAAATCTTTTAGGATAATCTGATCTTCAACTTGAACTAGATGGATATACAGATTGCTGTTGTTGATGCATCTCTCTTTATTCTTAGCTCTACTTACCCATTACTTTCTACTACTCAACGCAATGTCTGCAAATGTCATTTCTTTCATTTCTTTCTCCCTTTTGAATGTTTCCTTGATGCTAAAGATATTAAAGAAAAGAAGGCTTTCAAAAAATGACATTCCTCTATTCGCTTGCCATCGCATTTTAACACTAGTACAAGTTTACGACGACATGTTGCTCCTCGAAGCAGTACAAATCCATATTTTGATGCCTACATATTGCACGTACCACACATCATAATGTACATTTTATACAAAACCTTGTGTATCTCTACAGATTCTACACAACTACCATCAATTTCATTCAACAAAAATTCCGATCTAACTCTAACTTAAGTCCAACAAGCATTATCGAATTCAATGGAAATAATAGTACATAGTGGTAGTATAGTTTACAAAGATTTCTTTACATATCAATTCAAGCAAGACGTTAAACCTAAAAAGGGGGAACTCGGATGAGAAATCCGGATTATGAGTGAATGACTTTGCTATCACCACTCTCACTCTCTACTTTTACTGCAACTTTTATCTACGCAAATATAAAGTATTCTTGCTCCCGATATTTCCTTTTCTTCTCTGATTTTATCATATTCTCAATCATCATATTTTCGTTCTCAGTAGATTTGAAGACGAAAAAAATGAAGCGGAAATCAAACTTTTATTTCTGCAATAGAACATATTAACATTCGTATTATTCCAGTTTTAGTATAGTGTACTTTACTATATAGTTTTCCCCGACAAAACTATTTTCCCTTTTCTTCTGCTTCTCAATTTACAAAATGTCTACACACTTTTCATCCTCTGTTCAAAAGTTGCAAAAGTCAATATACAAATTCTTCCATTTTACGAGACTCCTTTACGTACTGTACACAAAGTGATCAAGACTTTGATAAAGATAATGCGTTTAAAGTATAAAAGAACAAGCATGAAAAGTGCACAGCAAGACACGGACGTAAAAAGCTAATAAAAATGTATAATTTTTGAAAAACGTAGAGAAAATGAAAGGGAACTTGCAAAACTTATAACATCACCATTACATGGATGCAACAAATTTTAATGTATTTAAGTACTTTAATATGTCTTTCTTGCCAACGGAAATCTTTTAATCAATAAAGACATTAAGCTTTTAAAAATAAATGTGCGATATTACACGTAAACAAAGTTGCTTCTCTTTGGTTAGAGTCCTTAACGTAAAAAATGGCTGTTATCTGGGGAAAGTTTAAAAGAAACTTTTCATATTTCTGAGAAACGTGCAAGGAATAAAATGTCCTACTATACCATCTTCAACTTGCTCTTCCAGAAATATCACAAAAACCTTTTTGGCTCTGCGTCATCAACGCCAATAATTCATACAACAACAAAGAACCCCTGCTCACTGCTTTCTTCAAGCTATTCTACTAATTGGACTTTTCAGCTATACTCCTTTTTTACTGCGTCTTACGTTTACCATGTAATTTTATTGTATGCTTTATTTGTTGAATATCTTTTTTCAGTAAAAATGAGTACTCTCTGCCTGCTCATCCTTCTCATATAAAACTTGATAGTTTGGAAAAAAGTAGGAAAATAATCGTGAACGTGACAGTAGCTGTGAAATTGCAGAGATCTGCTCCTGCAACTTTTCTGTCAGTATTATTTTTTCCTTTGCCCGTTACACACGATCAGCGAACAGTAGTAGTAAACCAAGCGTGTGGCGACTGTCGACTTTAATAAAATTTACACTGTCTTATTCTTGTTTCTCATGATATTATGTTCATTCAATCCCGATTCATTACATAAAATAACACTCCAAAGCGCAATATAATGGATGAAAAGTCTAGTAAACTTTAAGATGTGGTTATACACGTGACCATAAAAAAGACAGTTTTTATATATCATTTTTCCCGTCATTAACAGCAGATTATTAGGTTACACCATTAATAAAAAAGAATCCACAGTACTTACAACAAGAAGAGATAACATTTGTTGTAAGATAAAAAAAGAGAAGAACACGTCCCTTCAGATTTCATTATATGCCACTCTATTAAATTGTCGTGATCATAATTGTCACTTTCCTTACAATGTATTCGTATGTGCTAAATTACTTTTTTGTATTTATCAACAATAAAAAGTAACTTGGTGCAGCCTATATTTTTTATCCGCTTTTATTCTTATCTTCTAGTAACATGCTTGTTCCCATATTTCAACCGGATTACTCCTATCTTATGATGAGTACGGTTGTTTTGTTGAAGATAAAAAAGAATGTGTTTACGTTTGTGTTCCATTGCTTTTTTGTCACCAGCTGTGCTTTCTCATTATTCTCGAGATATGTTAAAGCATTACTACTACTGTTTGTCTTTATGATCCGACACATTTCATTTCTATCTTTTCAAGCATATAATAGATAAGCAAGAACAAAATGTAGTACGGTAGACAGTTTACTTGGAACCAAAGAAGAAGCACACGCTAAATATCCTAATTGACTTTTCCGTTTAAATTTTCTCCATCGTCGATGATTGTCATCAAGCATAAATCAAAGGATATCAGAAATAACCACTCAAGTTTATTAGGAAATATTTATATAAATATATTATGGCAAAACGAGGCAGGAAAGCTGCGAGCGTCAGAGAAAGTAACTGACAATTATACAATATTATTTGTACCTTTATCAACTTGAATTAATACATCACTTATTCGTGCGTAAAAACATTCTCATCAGTCAGGCAACAGAATAGCGAAAGTACATTTAAAAACCAATATTATTAATAAAAGAGAAAGCGACTTAAGAAGTAAAACCACAGGACAGCACTAGTGAACGTATATTGTACTTAACAGAATTTGACTTGACAGAAACGTTCTGTAAATACAATTATAGCATCTAATTTCACCGTTTCATCTTCCTTTTAAGGGTTAAATTCCCCGTTCAATACCACTCATTGAAGTAAACAAATAATTTCTAAAAGTGCATTATTATACATATAGATAATATATATATAAACATTATACGGACGTTGGCATACAATTTAGCAGAGCTTCAGATTACGTAGATATTGTATTTAGTTTCCTCATGTGCGTGAAAATTTGTAATTTCTCTATCATACCACACTCGCATCGAATCATACATTCTTGTAGGTCGGAAGCAATACCTCAGCAGAGGAGAAAACAGCTCAACAAGCTTCTTAAATTTACTTTTCCTGCCGAGAAAGCAAGTCACATAAGTTGGAGGTATTGGTAAGCAAAAGACGAAAAGAGATGAAAGATGAACTGGATGTTGCGTTTCTTCCTGGTGTACAATGTGTACACAATACTTGAAATATGTGGTCGAGGCAGTAGTGCAGAGAGAGAGAGAAAGATCAATCACTTTTTACTTTCTTCCTTCCTGTTGACTTTGTCTTTGGTTAACTTGCAAATCATTCCATCTATCTTCCCCCTTTTTCACTACAATGTGCTCTATGCATATATGTAGGTATATATTTATACTTATGTAGGGAAAAGCAGCAAGCCGTTGTTGCTGCCTCTGTTAAAAGATTTTGTATTGTTTACCAATTACAGATATGTGTACTGAGTTGTTTTTTGTTGTTGTTGCAGCGTTGATGAGGTAATAAATACCATCATAGCATACTGCGCGTCGAGTAGGAAAGAACAGTAGATGATATATTATAATATTGTGCATTAGTAGTCTCCTCGGCAAACAAAAAAACGCCATGTACATTCCTAGTCATTCAGCTTTTTCGCTCAGTTGCTACAGCCTGTTGACTTCGGGCATGGAATCAGACTTTCTGCAAAAGAAAAATCATGGAGAGAAAATTAGTTGGACAAACAATACAACTACATGCATGCTTTTGCAACTACAAGTATAAAAGTAATATAAAATGCTCTTTATCTCCTACACACTCCAACTCTATCTTTCCACGTTGATGCTAGGATGAAACATACCACAGGAGAAATTATCATTGTATGGTCTATACAAACCACCGACCGTTGCAAGATCCAGCAAAAAAGTTTTTAACATTGAAATAATGGGAAAATGGTAATGCTAAAAAAGCTTTAAAAAATAACATAAAAACTCCGGTTTCCAGATCCAGTCCCATTTTTTTACCGTTGCAAGATCCAGCAAAAAAGTTTTTAACATTGAAATAATGGGAAAAAAGTAATGCTAAAAAAGCTTTAAAAAATAACATAAAAACTCCAGTTTCCAGATCCAGCCCCATTTTTTTTAGATTATATAAATAAGGGGTCAGGATACTTCGTTTGCTTAATAATAGGGCAACGAATAACGAACCATTCGGATCAAAAAAACTATCGACATTTCGCACAGTGTTTATGGCACATTGTACTTTTTGCTAGATCTGACGACGGTGGTCTTACGGGGAGACACCTAAATATACTATATTTACCAAAACTGCAGTGAAAACAGTGTAAACAACCAACTAAAAATAATTCGTTGATATCAAAAGAAGAAGACGTACATATGTGGCGTGCATAGCGCAAGTAAGAATGTATGTAGGTTGGCAATTGGCATGTTTTGTAGCGTGATGTGTACATGAATGTGATACTTAATTAATTGAAATAAACGAAGTCTCGTTTAACTAACAGTTTTGTTTTGAGGCTATATAAAATAGAAGTAGGGAGTCCTCACTCACTTTGTGTTATTTACGCAAAACAACCATTTTCTCTCGCTGCTTCTGCTCGCCCTCCTAACCAAACAACATGTGTTTACATCTAACAAAATACTTGTCGCAAAATGATGAAATAAAATAAAGAGTATATTGTCATGCGAGATAATTAATGCACTTTTCCCATTTTTATGTGCTTTCTCCCTAAAGATGTAAGTTAACAAGAGATGGTTGTCGACTAAATATGCTCACTCATTAAAATCTAAACGGAGCAGAGACAGCCCATTAGCATTATTAGCAACAAAGAAGACTGCATCTGATACGAAACTAATCAAGTGATGCCATCACGCAAGCAACATATTATTTTTTTGCGATATTAAAATAATACGGTCTATTATGTAGTTCATGCCTCATGACCACATCAGTGTTTGCATTACTGCTTGCATTGTGCGTACATCTGGAAGGCAATAAACCTTTGTCATTTGTCTCGTTTCTGCAGTTGGAACAAGTGAAAGAGAGGTTTACGCTCAGCTTGAGCCGCTGTCTTGCAATGGAAGGAGCGAGCGAGAAAAGAGAGGAATAATAAGGCTGCCATAAATTAATTGCGCGACAGATGCGTGGGTTTATTGGTATCACCATTACTCATAGTGTCTCATCATCATTATCGTGATGAGCATCTTATTTCTCTCTGTGATGACATTTTTCCCAAGTGCTACTTGGCTCCACCATAGTTTATAACTACAGTTGTCTCAACTAGCTTGTGCATATTATATTGTTCGGCTTTAGCTTTCGTGTCATTTTATTATCAACAATAATTCCTGATCATAATTCTCTACAAAATTCAAACAAAAATATACCCAATTGGTAGGGAATTGAGGCAACCATGATATTACTATATTTTGAACAGAACTAGAACTCGCAATAAGGTATGTTGTCGTTCTCAAACTATACGTTTTAGGTTAAAGAACTAGCTAGGAGAGTGTGCTTGGATGAAAACATGGTACCTACAGGGCTGGATCACTTTACCCCAAACAATGTCAAAAAATACACATGTCACGTCTTGTAATGCCAAACTCAAAGTTTACTTTCCTCAGGTCTTCAACGTAAACTTAGTTTTCTCTCTAAAACTTATAAATTTCCTGATCATTTCAAAACTTTATGTATTTAATCACGTTCAAGAGCTTGCAAATGCTTTTAGATATTCTATCTGCCTTTTTCTATTAATTTTCTAATTTCAAATTAAAGTCGCAATTTGTATGTTAGCTTCACATGAATGAGCAGAAAATCAACAAATACATTTTGCAATTCGGAGCTTAAAGAATTCTGATCTACTGCAAAGGATTTTTTATATCCAAATCTCGGATGCAGCCACATTTACGCCTTTTAAACGGTTACATACACACTCGTTGTACCTAAAATCACGCAACTGTTTGGCAACCTAGCCGTCATTTATGACAAACCAACTTTTCCAAGTCACAGAGTGATGGCGAGAAGACTTTATGCAACATCAGCGGACATAATAAAACGAAATGAAAAGCATGCCTACGTATTTGCACTGTTCAGTGCAGTTGAAAGAGCGAGTTTGACATGACAGCACACACATTTTCATGAAAGAAAATGGCAATATCCACTCTAATGGGCAACATATGCCAAACAATATATCTCCAATGTATCATTATGTAGTCGACGGTGTTGATGTGGTTTGCAGTTTTATGAAAGAACAAATAACTTCCTAGTACTCGCACTGCACAAATAATATATTTTTTTGAAAATTATTTACCCTTTTAATTTAATCAACGAGTTTCTTCATCTCTCTTCGCATTTTCACCAGTAGCATGCTAACAGTGAGAAACTATGCAAAATAAATGTAGTAATAAAAAATAGACTTACTCGGTAGTTCTTGCTTGGTATCTTTGGAACCAACCAATGGGACCTATATACGTGGAACGGCCTGCAACATAATAATAACGATACGAATTACAGTTTTGTTATCATCATCATTATTACCATTATTAGAAATACGGAGAAGAAAAAGAATCACAAATTTTTGGCAGCTTGTCAATGTACCGCTTTCTCACTTCTACTTTTCAAATAGCTTATGTGCAGTGATAATTTTTTTGTTGTTGGGCGTAAAAATGCATGTATTATTATCCAATCCAACTTTTTTGACCATTAGTATTATAACAAGATTATACAATATGGAAATAGCCTATTTTAATAATCGAATGTCTGTTTTCTGAGTTCAATACCACTGTTCCTCTTGGATAGCTACAGTGATGACAAAAAAAATTATTTTTCTTATGTCACCCATGTATGTTTATATGCACAGATAATATTTTCATTGCATTAGGCAAACAACTTCTCATATTAAAAAATGATATTGGCAATGCCAGTAGAAGTGAGGAAGCGTGGAAATCGTGGAATGACGCTGGTCTGATGGTTGGTGGTGGTGACATGTTTCTTATGAAATATTCATTGGATATCTACATACCACCTTACCTTCGTACACTTGCTTCTCGAACTTGTGCAAATACGCATAATAATATGCAGTACTGTTTTCGTTCAAGGAAGTTTATTAGAGGCTTTTCTTGTATCGGTTATAGATCGGTGTTCTACTGAAAATAACATGGGGATATAATATAAAAGTCCTAAATAATCCGTGAAAACATGTACATGTATTTTTGCTGTGGTATGCACGAGTTTTCCTCATCATCATCATCATTCTGTGTACATTTCTTTGCGTGCATGCCATTTAATACATTTGGTACATACAACACAGTCGTGCAATCAAGAAAAAGCTTTTTTCATCTTAGGTTTCTCAACCACTCCATTAAATAAGTGATACTATGTGTGTAGTAGTTCTAGCCTTTACACATTACCCAATTTATAATAACGAGTATGCATATTATTTGCAATGATTTTTATTTTTTCTGCAAATTTTATTACCTATCCGATAAGCACATTAAGACATGCGTGAATATCATACAGGACTTTTGTGTAAAAATAAAGGCAAAAATAATAAATAATAGTCGTACCTTGGTACTGCAATCCGTGATCTACTCTGTTTCTGGTACAGAAGCAAATCTGCAAAAACGTTCATGAAAATATTTACTATATACTTTATTCACCACAACTCATTCATACAAAATTATGGGAAAGTATGGAGGAGGGTATGCAAATTCCTCTTTTGTAACATAAAACGTTCCATTAAATGTAACTTGTGAATTTATCGAGTTCTTTACCACGATAAACATCCCGAACGCTAGTACAGAGCCACTAACAATCAAGATTAATTCGATAGGAACAGGCTGTGCCATCGTTATGAAGGATTTATTCGGCAAGATTCTTCCACGACGATAATGACAACTGACGACCTTCAGTAGGCGCAAACAATAGTTTTGTGCTCCAGCAGATGTTTTCTTTGAAGTGGGTAAGTAAAGAATGATAATATCTTTCCCTCTGGTTCTTCGCCTAGTCCTCTTCAGGCTTTAGTCCTTGAAAACTTGAAATAGAAAGTCACTCCCTGTGATAATATATTAAGAAAGATATATCTACAGAGGAAATTTATAAAAGAAAAAATATAGCAATAATACCGCCACTTCCTCCTACGGCGATACCAGGGAAGGATTACGTTGGACAATTTCCTATGAAACTTTGCAAACAAGCTAATTTTTGTTTTAAGACTTGCTTTAAAAATTTGGCACAAATGACCCTGACGGCTGCTGATCGTTGGTGCTGCGACGAGAAAACAACGAGATGTCAAAAACGTTAAACAAGTAACACCACCACCACAACAGAAGGGGTATGCAAATGTATTCCACAATGACAAATTAAAAGCTGTACAACAACGGCTGCAACTTGGTCGTAGTACTCTATCTATTCTTTTATCAGATTTGGACTTTGTTGGTTTTTCCAAATGAAATAAACTCGCTTTCGTTGCTCTTTTTGAACAAGATATAGAAATGCTGCTGCTGGTAGGTTTGTGAACTGTTCGAAGTTTCAGCGAGATTTTATGAAATTTTGTCTTGTTTTGACTATGTTTCCCATAAGTGTCGATTTTATTTGGCGTTGGCATGCCTGGCTGAGAGATAAACTCACACTGTGAAATGTCACTTCTTGTCTGTAGTAGAGCTTAGTACAAAAAAACTTGTTATTTTCCTTTCTCTAAACTTGTGTTTTCTGCTTAAGATAAAAAGTATATATATTTTTTGTATTATTTACTCTTTTCTGGAAAGACAGTTAATGCAGCTTTTACAGGGAGAGTTAATGAAAAGAAAACAAGAAATTCATGAATGTAATCAAGGTAATGCAAGCGAGAACTAGGCAGAAAAGAAAAGAGAATAATAGTAAGTAGTATAGTAGTAGAGGAAGGAAAAGAGGAATTGAAAGAGTCAACGTAAAAAATGTTCTGAGAAGACTGCTGACAAGTTTCAGTAAATCAGACAGAAAAAAAGAAGAAAATGCCACGTTTGCTGTGTGCGATTTTTTTACCAACTAGACTAAATAACCAAAGCCACACACATTTTGTACATTACGTGCTTTCGTTTTCGTTTGTATTTATGAACACACGCTAAAAAACAGCGAACGTCTTCAGCTCCCCCGATTGCTGCTTTTTTACTCCCTCTCTTTCCTCTAAGGGTTACCGCTACAGACTACGAAGCAAAATGGGAAAATGAGATGAACACCCATAACGCAAAGCAGCAGCAGCAGTGGAAGCAGAGCAGAGGCAGCAACAACAACGGAAGCCACTTGTGCTTTGCTGCTCAAGCTGCTTGCTTTTTTATAGCTGAAAAGTTCTATATACCAACGCTTTATACCTTATTATTAGCAAACGGAAGAGAAGAAGAATCGGAGAAAGAAATTTCTTCTTTTTTCCTTCTCTTCGTTTTATATACCTACGCAGTATACCGAGAGAGAGGGAGAGAGAGAAGCGTTAGCGTTCATATGCTAATATCATTTGCTGTTCAATACATTCCTCCCTACAGACCAGACCACTACTGACAAAGGAAACGCATGAGATCGCTTGGTTTTGTCATTGCAGATAGACGTAGACGGAAAAGGAAGTTGTAATATTATACATGTATAATATATAGTATTGTAATTTTGAAGCAGTTTTTAGTACATTGTAACAATCATCATCACATCAAAAGCGGTAGCTAGCAGTTCTGTAGTGGGAGCAAAGGCAATACGGCCGTTGTTACGTCTGCTAATACGCTCTTCGAAAGCCAGTTCAAGTATTTTCGTTGCTTTTTACTAGTGGCGAACTTTGTGATGATGTTCTTCTGCCATGCAGTGCTAGCGCTGCTGCTACTACTGATGGTGGTGGACATGTAATTTGGAGTGTCGGCAACAACGGTAACGGTAAAAAGGAGAGAGAACATAATAGGATGAACATCAACAATGACGGTGGTGATTGTAGTCTGGAGAAAAAGAAAAAATAGTCGTAGTCGCGTGTTACCATTTTAATAACACTACACAACACTTGTTTCCTTTCAGAAAGACGGCCGCGTTCTCCTTTCACCGATGTCATCTTCCTGTTACTCAATAATATATGATGATGACGATTATGATTATGTGGTGTCGGTGAAAGTATAAAATTTGCAAGAGAAGTCACTTTGAAAAGTGCACAGATGTAAAAGTATGAGCATATGCTCCATTTTCCTTTCAGTTTCAGGATAGGTGCCTGTAATAAACTGCGTCATCTGATTCTGACTTGTGTTATCATGTTTGTGATATTTTACTTCAATCCATCACTTTTTATATGCCATGTACTTTGATGTATATTTCAGCAGCAGAAAGAGGTACTTGGAGCACGTTTCTTAAACCTAAAAAAGTTTAACCCAAAAACATTCGGACGTGCTTATGTAGATGGTCTGTAATATAGTTATGTCGTGTCTATTTGTATAAGTGAAAAAACTGGAATTTTTATTGGCGAATTACTAAATACTTGGCTAGGCTTATCCTTACTAGTGCTTTATGTATACAAGCAAGTAATACGAGATGTTTGAAAAACTAATAGTTGTGTGGTAACTTGATGTTTAAATGGTTGTGTAATGGACTGCGGTACTCTCTCATCATCAGCAAGTATTATCATATCATAACCGGGGCTGCTGGCACAAAAAGAGATGGTATCACCACCAAACGGATGATAGATGATGGCGATGATCAGCATGAATTTTTTCTTTCCATTATGTCATCACCACATAGCCATCATATCGCTATCATC
>JAANSP010002153.1:0-13449 GCA_036850745.1 Homidia socia | reverse complement strand
AAAAGAACTGAAAACGTCAAATGTGTTTGACACAGATTCACGGAACCAAAACCACGACGTAATTAAATGAACAACGACCTTTAAAAATTATCTTGCTCAGTAGTTTAATATAAAAAGAATGGAACGTGAAAAGTTTTTTTGGTCAGTACAGTAACTTTTGAAGGAAATGCATACAGCCTTTCATATTTTCTACAATAATAATAATAACAATAAAAGTGAGCGGCTCAATAAACTTGGACAACCACAAAAAAGTTTTTTGTTGTTCCTGTGATAGTGAAAATATATGGGTCCACTTCTTAAAGAAAAGCGTCCATAAATTAGCTTTGTAAATAGAACGAGGAAAGATGCCAGAATCTAGAGCGTACACATTACAAAGTAGGGACAAGTCCCTGACGACTCAAAAGAAGAAAGCAGCTGGAGTGGATGACTCGCCTCCAAGGGAGCACTTTAGAACGATGGCAGACTCTAAAATGAAGCACTCGTATTCTCTCACCTCCCTTTCTTCCAGATTCCTCCATGGAGCTTCTAGCAGCGGTAGTGGGACAAGTGGTGCTGCACAGCAAACAAATGGCCACCATGCTCACAATTCTTTTGCAAATGGGCATCATGGGAGCAGTACAGGCAATGGGAATTCCATGTTGCTAAACGGAAAAGATTGCAGCGAGTTGGACGGAAGTGATGATTATGGATTCTTGTCTTATAACACAACCCGTGGAGAACGTGACGGCTCGTCGAAAATTTCTGGACCGACCAGTAGTAAAAGTATCACGAGCAGCCTGCACAGCAACTTTAGCGTTAGCAGCAATAATAACAATAATAATAATCACAACAACGGCAGCAGTAACAGTGGATCATTCTACTCCACTTATGGTCGACTCAAGCAACAAAGTCAGCAACAACAACAGCAGCAACAATTGCATCATCCACAGTGCCAACATCATAACAACAACAATGGAGTAGGAACTGGTCGACAGTCTAAATTAAAGAACGGGTCAGTCGCCCCAATTTGCGCATGTGACTGTCATTTGACTATGGGAAATGCAAGCAACAATGGAGTTGTCGGTAACTCGACAGGAAATGGTGGTATAAATGGCACCGCCGCCAACAATGGCATGAGCACAATTGGCAGTCGGACCAGCAGCAACAGTAGTGGGAGTGGAAGTAGCAGCGGCGGAAGTGGTGGTGGCGGAGGTTCTGCTTCAACAACAACCAGTAGTAGTAGCGCAAGTAGTGCTGGTGGTGGAAGCGGTGTTGGCAATAAAATTAATGGTTTCGCCGGCTCATTACTTAATGGAACCAAGAAGGATTCCATCCTCAAGTCATTCGGTTCTACCACACTATCTAATACCACGTCAGGGGGAACCACACAAGGCACTGCCTCTTTGGTCAATTCGACAGGAGGTGGGAACGCCGTTAGCAGCACTACCAAATATGAAATGCTCCGCAACAACTTTTTCGGATCGGGCATCACCCGAGACAGAGACCCCAAGTTAAATTCGTCTTGTCAGGCACTCAATCTTTGTGCAAATAATGGAGGCACTAATAGTGGGGCGAGCAATAATGGAGGGAATACGTCATCCATTTATGGTGCGAGCAGTATCAACTCCACCACCAGCAATAACAACGACTCTTTAATAAATGGTTTGACCGGGAGTGCTGCTTCAAAGGTTAGCTCAAGAGCAACTGGAACCCGTGTCCGACGAACCATTTCTTGCTACGCAAAAAATCCGAGCAAATTGGATTCTCTTGAGAACAATCTAAGTCAACAAGCTGCTGGCTTTGGAATGGTGGAAAAGGATATGTACTTGGGAAGCAGCATGATGAACATGAGCAGCAATAACAACAACAATGGTAACAATCATCATCACCATCATCTTTCTAATGGACATCATCATCACAGTACAGTTAATGGTTTTATGCCTGCTCCTTCAACTACAGGGATTAATGGACATGGAGTAGGAGGACTTGGAGCAAGTACTGCCAGCATTGTGCACTATCACCAGCAACATGGCTCTGTCGCTCCTGGCACAATAAATGGACATCATCATCACTTGCCGACTACAGCTGCAAACGCTCCAAGCGTTGGCGGAGCAAGCTTTCCTAATCCAATTTGCGAATTTTCACCATTCTCTTCAATGTCGTCAACCGATTTGATCGGGCTCAGGATGACGAATGGATTTGGAGCTGGAGGTCTTGAAAGGAGATATGTAGGATCAAATGGTTCTGCAAATTTCACCACGTACTTTCATGACAATCCAATTGACTGTGGCTGCTCTACCTGCTTTCAAGTGAAGCTCAACATTTTCCAGGTTTGTTGCAAAACTTGCAAATATTTTATTATTATTTCTCTCTCAAGATTAATTACATTTTTGCTTCAGCTTTTGCCTCATTTATTGCAAAATCCGCCAAGTCATAATTAAATTCCTTCAATTTCATCACCATCTCATCATAACTTTGTCATTACCACTTAAAATGTTGCGTGTTGAAATCGCAATTTACAACACATCCCGTTTTACGTTCAGTTGGACGATGGTTGGCTGACTAATTAGTCTCTATTCTATATCCACAAGTAGAATATTGTGCCTACTCATAAGCCACTACCAGTTTTTCATAAACTACAGTTATATTTAATTAGTCGCTGCTGTTCTCTGTACGACTGTTTGTCTGTCGTCGTCATAAAGTCAAACCTGTCGGCACCTCTTACCACCATACATCACCACAGAAAATGAAATACTAGGTACTCTAGTACTACTATGTAATACTACGAAAAGACCAGTTGAATTCGTCGGAACATACTATCGTTAGGTACATGGCTGGTAGTATTCATAGCTAATTTTCTCCCAACAAACGTAGTAATAATAACGTAACTTACCGTTGTCGTTCCGTTCATCAAATGTGATGTAATAGAGAAATGTGGGAGGTAGTAGTAGTAGTTGTCATTTCTGATTAGATTAGGCAGTCAAGCAGAAAAGGGTGGCAACGGACTGGATTCTTACGACCAGTAAATGCAGTTTTACATACCCAATACCTACACACACACCACTTCATCGAAATAAAGGAGTTGTAGTAGTATTTTTTGTTTGTAGGAAAAAAATATGTACATTTCAGCGTATTTTTATTATAAATTAATCTATTATCCCGAAAGAGAGAAAGATGAAAAATGACAGCCCACACACGTATTACAGCTACACGCATAGTAATATTTTTTTTACCATTATGCAGTTTCTAGCTCTAGACAAGAAGAGATATAAATAAATACACTGCTTCATCATCATATGTACGTGGTGGTGCTATCAAATTACACTGGTCTGGTCTCATAAAATAACTGCATGTTGATGCAAAAGGAATGAGATTACAAAAGCAACTTACTTACATCAAGCAAACCTTTTTATAATTCATGTGCTCCACTACTACTGAGCATAATAAAATTCGCACAGCAGCAGCAGCCGATGAGTACAGTTTCAAGGCTGCTCGGATGCCGTCTTTCTCTCGCTCTCTCTCCATTCCATAATGTAAAAAATTGCATTGGTTCCGTCGCTTATATAAATTAGGCGTATAATGTAATTTTCAAGCTATGAAGGTCGATGTTCCTTTTCCCTTTTCTCTCCTGTACTTTTTTTTTCGTTAAATTAGGCGTATAATGTAATTTTCAAGCTATGAAGGTCGATGTTCCTTTTCCCTTTTCTCTCCTGTTAATTTTTTTTCGTAGAAAAATTAGCAGAATGATATTATCTATCAGCATGCTGCTGCTTGTTTCAGGCTCAAGAAGATTATTTTTTTTAAACTTGTGTTGTTTGCTCTTCCGCTGCTTTATTGACATTGCTTTATAAAAAAGCTTGGTGCTTTCCCGTTCGAATGCGGAAGCGTTTCGTAGGAATATATTTCAGATGATTTTGTTTGTTTCGAGCTGTCGCCATATCGTAAAGAGTAGAAAATTATTATTGCAACCGGGTCATAAAACACATTTATTATTATTAAGTGTGCCAAACAATGCATACTAAAAAAGCAGGGTGAGACTTTATATTGGTGGTTCTAATTCTAAATATTTTTCTTTAGGTACTAAAATCTAAAATAGACACCGAGTCTCCCACAAACAGCGTGCCAAGAACGCCCAAGACTACTACTTGTCTACACGGTCTGCGTTCATTCATCTTGCTAAATATGGCAGTAATTTTTTTGGCGTTAAAGTGGTCTCAGACAATTAAATCCACATGTTTGCAATTTATGTACGCATTTAGAACGACTGATATAGTATAAAAATAAATTATATGTTGCAGTTTGCAAGCTGTATTTTGCATAACAAGTCACTCATGTGTGCTGTAAAATGGAAGAACACGTAATCTTTAAGATTTAATGTTAGTACCCATTATTGTTGTTGTGAGATATATACCATGTCATAAATTTAACCATATGTGTGCACTCACAAATAGACAAAATAAGGCATGTAGTACCTGCACACAAATTATTATTTTCTTTTGAAATCACACAATTGCAAATATAATATCATTATGATCATGGTTAATCAAAAAAAAATAAATTAACGTTTAACTGCATTTAACATAATAATTAAGTAGCGATAAGAAGTAGACATAAAATATAAAGCGCGTGCTGCTGCCAACTGCATTTTAGTACCATAAAATAGCATAAAAAAGTCAATGACAAACAATTTTTATTTTTTCAATGATTAATAATGTTCTTTATTTAAGCTTGCCAAGCTGCCAATTTAACGATCAGAATCAAAATTAAATCTAATTTTTATGACGTTATTCATGGTTCTAGCAGCAGCAGCGCACAGCGTACTTATTGCTTCCGGAATCAAGTCCTTTTCAAGTAAAATTCTCTTGAAGGGCAAAGCTAGGGACGTAAATATTTTAATAGAATTTCCCTAATGAATGTATGTTTGTGTAAATAAAATAGGAATTAAGCGTATCGGTGCAATTTACGGTTGAAAGACACTGCTGTTTTAATTAAAGCCATTTGATAAAATGTGTACCGTTGTGTGTCCAACATAAAGCAAAAGTAAACTTGGAGGGAGGTCCTTTCTATTGTACGAAATGAATAAATCCAATTAATTTTTGTAATCAACCTCTCTACAAAACTCTAGAACCTCAATGTAATTTGTGTAGCTGGCTTTCCCATTGTCTGGTTTTTTAGTATTATTATTGACAATAAGCAATGTTTACCTGCATGCATTTTCATCTGCAAATGCCAAATTTTGTCGTGGAAAATGTATTTTTTTTGTCAATCGTTTAATCATACACAGTGGTTGGCTAGTTTTCAGTTTAAGAAAAGAATAACAAGCGACATGCAAGAATTTTGTCAACCAGAGCTAGCTGATGCTATTATTCATTCACATACATCCAATTTATCACTAATCATCATCATGTTCTCTTGATTCTTGTTATGTAACCAGCTATAAAAGTCAATATTGTTAAATATATGCATGTTGTTTGTCGTGACATCACGATGCATTATGCGTACAAATAACATTTTACGGACGTAAATTGACAGTAATTCATGCATTCGCTCGTTCCCTTATACTCCCTCGTGCTGCTGACAGTGAGATGAAAGACACACTGTCGAATCCAATTTATTGTTGAAGAGAGATTGCATTGCAGTGGTGGAGGATGACATTAATAAAAGTAAAATTAGGTTTGCTCTACATTAAACCTATTCAACGTAAGTCAGCAATTGACAAAATATCTTGTTTATCATCACCAGGAAGAGTTATGTAATCCCATTTTCTATATTTTATGCCTTTATAATAATAATACTTTGTGTGATTTTGTAATGCATAAATTAATGCCTATAAAGATGGATACGTGCGTAGTGCCAAAAAAATCCTTCCCTGTTCTTGTGACAAAATGTAAAATCATCATCATCTTCTTCATTCATACACTCATCATCTCATACCGTAGTTGCATTCAAGCGTAGAGCATAGCATACCTAATTTAACACAAGTGCTTTATGATTAAGCAATGCGACACTAATCAAAATGTTATGTAATCCCATTTTCTATATTTTATGCCTTTATAATAATAATACTTTGTGTGATTTTGTAATGCATAAATTAATGCCTAGAAAGATGGATACGTGCGTGCGTAGTGCCAAAAAAAACCTTCCCTGTTCTTGTGACAAAATGTAAAATCATCATCATCATCTTCTTCTTCATTCATTCACTCATCATCTCATACCATAGTTGCATTCAAGCGTAGAGCATAGCATACCTAATTTAACACAAGTGCTTTATGATTAAGCAATGCGACACTAATCAAAAGAGAATCATAGCAAATTTACCATTATTTTGTGTCGAACAGCTTGAAAGCATCAATGCAATGCAATTTGATAAAAAGGAATGTTACTTTGATTTTAGTTTGTCGTCAGAGACCACGGTGGTTATAGTAGTACTGCGTCAGTGATGATGATAATTTTTGGATGGTAATTCAAAAGGCGACACAACTCATGTTATCTGCTCGCTTCACAAACTTTTATTTGTCTCCGTCTGTGTCGATGATAAAATTAGATTAAAAGAGAAAGGAAGACTATATCTGGACCTAAAGTTAAGATTGCCGAATTTAACAATGGCACAATGCTTTATTTATTTACATCATCATCACCAGTAATACCAACTAAAAGTACTTTTTATTTAAAAGGGTTTTTAAAAATAAAATATTTAATTTGCGTCGAGACGAATTCAAATGGTTCATAAATAAATATCATCATCATCATCACCCACGTTGCATCTATTTTCTTTGATTGTTCGACACTATCTCTCTAACTGTCTACGAACCCATATACAGGTCTTATCTGCAAATTAAAGAAGAAAAAACACAATGGTGACTGAGTAGTAACTTTATGCTTGCTTTGCTCGTTAATTTTTGTGTGGTTGGTACATGCACCAAATGCCAATTCAAAACTTAATTGGCCAAACTGAAAGTCAATAGTAGTGGTGGTTTTTTGTGTGGTTGGTACATGCACCAAAATGCCAATTCAAAACTTAATTGGCCAAACTGAAAGTCAATAGTAGTGGTGGTCCCAACAAAGAAAAGAAGAGGAAAAAAAGATTTTGTTGAGGAGGAGAATGCAAAAGATTTTGTTTGCTTTGTATTGTAGCAGATGTGTAATGTGTAACATTCACAAAAAGATACACTTTTGTGGTTTCATTCGTAACTGGATATAACATGGGATTTTGAGCCTTAATAATAATATGACTTATGAATCTAGAGTACCTTTACATGAAACTTTTATATAATCCAGCAACAAATCATTCCCTGATTTCTTCTACCCGTCAATCTACTCACAGAGCCAAGTACAAGTTTGTTTAGTTTATTGTAAACTTTACATATAGCAACAAACGTAACAGGATGTCAGGAAGAGCGAGAGAGCTAAAATACAGTCCAGAAAATATAAAGTTCACACTGAATCTTGAACTTTGCGTTTGTATGTGTGTGTGTGTTTTTTAAAGCCCAAGAAAAAAAAACAAGAGTAAATAATAAGCAGAGGCAAGAAGCTGCATTGATTTATTTGATTACTTGCAAGTTTGACTCCTGTTTCTCTGGAGGGATGATGATGGTATTGTATAGTGTTATTCCCTAATTGCCTGTACACTTGCTTACGTACGTACACTACTACGGGTAAAAAAAGGAAATACGTGGGTAAAGTAAATGATCTCATCATTATTATCGTTAAGAATAAAGAGTTCATTTTTATGCAATTGTTGTCGTTGTTGTTTTAGTGTAGTGTATTTCTTCCATCCAGTCCAGTCAGTCACCCTAACCTGCTAGATTACATAGTGGTTGCATAATCAGCTCGGTGGTATGCAAGAATTTTCTCCTTTTTATACTTTTATGTACTTTTGCAATGTGCACGCATAAAATTTAAAACCTGTACAATGCACCCTCATCATCTTTTGGTCTTGGTCGTCGGCGTAAAGTCAAAAGTTGACTGTTTTTTTCGTATCCTGCGTTATGCAACCAACATAAATAAATATTATGGAAATGGTAATGACGGGTGGCAATTAGAATAGCAATGAAATACTCCACAAAAAAATTTTCCCATCAGCCAGTGCCACGTTAAAAAACGGAATGATTATTATAAGATGATGATAATAATACGGTTCTTTGGTTCAAAAAGCTGAGCAAAGTTGAATGTCTCTGCTGTTGTTACACTATTCTTCTTCTACTTCTGTTATAGCTGTTGTACATAACATTTAACAGTCCATGAAGTTGATGACTGATGTATTTTTTACAAGATGGAGAGTATATATAAAAATTACACAGCAAAATGCTTCAAGAGAGCAAGTCTTTTTTATGAAAATGTTATGCACCCACGCTCTTTTCCCAGCTTGCTTGGTCATAAAGCCCACATGAACAGCACTCACCACAATAATAAAACATGCATTTAATGTGCGATTTTGAGAAGCGTCAACTGCTAATGACGATGACTGATGATGCGTTAAGAATATTGTGGCATATAGTAGTAGTGTGTGTTGTGTACTGTTAAAAATGGAATTAAATATAGCGTGAGATGGCATGTTTGGACAGAGAGGAACAAGAAAATTACTGTACAGTTATAAATTTTTATTGTGTCGTGTTTTACAGAATGTTCGCCTGTGTCACCACCACAAATCCAATTTTTCCCATGACTAGGTAGATTTTTTGGGAGGAGGATTAATTTTTTTTGTGACTACGTGTTGTTGAATCTAATTTGTATCTGCTATGATTTCCAAGATACTGTTTTCATTATTATCATCATCTTTTTTTATTACTGTTACCACTTCAAACGAATCACTCTCTTTAATGATGATAAGTATTTAGAGAAGATTATTACAATGATAATATCATCAATGATAATGTTAGTAAAAATCTATTATCTTTTTGGTTGAGTNGTTACCACTTCAAACGAATCACTCTCTTTAATGATGATAAGTATTTAGAGAAGATTATTACAATGATAATATCATCAATGATAATGTTAGTAAAAATCTATTATCTTTTTGGTTGAGTTGGATTGAGATTTTGTGGTTGTTCTAGAAAACTATGACTGCTTTGGTGTAGCGTGCACGTATTAAAAATATTTGCTTAAAAAATCACGTTGCATCTTTATTATTATTACTGAAATACACCACCGCATCACTATTTGATAAGATACACAAGACGAAAGTGGTTGCTAAATGTCAGCAGCAGATTCGATTTCTGTTGAGAATTGAAAGCTTTCATCTCTAAACATTCTACTTTTCTTTTTATTCAGCTTTATTATTTATTTTTTCTATGAATTGCAAAAGTATTTCTCATCCATATCACCGCATCACTATGTGATAAGATACACAAGACGAAAGTGGTTGCTAAATGTCAGCAGCAGATTCGATTTCAGTTGAGAATTGAAAGCTTTCATCTCTAAACATTCTACTTTTCTTTTTATTCAGCTTTATTATTTATTTTTTCTATGAATTGCAAAAGTATTTCTCATCCATAGAATATGTATTTCAGCAACATGTTGTTATTTCATAGTGAATACACTATATATAGCTTGGATTTTTCATTCAAATTTTTTCCATAAATAAATATAACCAACAAATTTTTTGGATTCCTTTTTTCTAGAGATTTATGCACTCAACTCTAACTGCTAAATTATGTAGCATTGCTTCTCACAAGATTTATATACATATTCCCTTTTGGCTTGTTACGTGTATTTACAGAAAACAGCCTTTATTTACACAAGTTTGATTAGAGCTGCATGCATGGCCAAGTTTTTGGAATATTTCCAGTTTTTTATTATTCGTATGCATCAAGAAAACTAGATGTGATGTGCTTTACAGACCGCTGAGTACTGTCATTCGGAAATACGTAGTACCTTTATGACTATAAAAATGTGATATAATGATGCATGCTAAATACCTATGTAAAAATGAGTATGAAATGCAAAAGGAATGTTATTCATGGCTACTTACCGCCACCGCCATCATCATGAATGTTTGTAGCCATGTTTTCTTGTTGTGCAACTGTGAACACTTGATCTGATGATGCGTAGAGAGAGGCTGTATGGCTCACGTCACATTCACATTGCTTTTTAGTACCGATAGTAGAGTACCCTTGTCAAAAAATTCACGTATTTACTACATCGTATTTAAATTTCTTAGGCGTGTATATGCCTGGTTTTGCTGCTAACGATGATTGGCAATCAAGTATTCTCCACACAACAAGTAATGGTGTGACAGATACCAAATAGGATGAGCTACTTTTGAACAAAAATACTTTTTCTTCTCCTTGATACCTTCATCAAGTTCAATGCAACCTGACTGACAAAAATTATGCTCATAATAAAGATAAGAAGGAAAAGGAGGAGAGGATAAACCGACACTTTGAAACTAAATGTGGCATAATACTCTTCTTCTTTTTTCTTCTTTTAAAAATCAAAGCTGGAGCAATAATATTAGGTAAAATGAAGTTTTGCTGGGAACAATAATAGCCAGAGTCGACAAAGAAGACGACGAAAGGCACGTCGCCTTACCATTATTATGCCTTTATAAAGGAACAAGTTTTCCTTTGTGAGAGTTACAAATTTTAGTCGTCACTCAAAAAAAAGTTGGCAGGCAGTTCAGGCTTGGCTTTGCATTCAGCTCTCTGCAATAATTTTTTTGTGGATTACTGAATATAATGGTGGAATATTATCATTACAATGTGCAATGTAAGCAATGCGTTTATATGTATATAATATTTTTTAATATAAAAATAAATACATTTTCATCATCCACGGTGTGGTGCATATAGCTAGTTTAGTTTTGTTGCGGCCATCATCGTCGTCGTCGTGGTCAACGTCATCATCAGCATCAAACAACAGCAGCAGCATAACATGTATGTAGCAACAAGACAAAAAGCAAAACCTCTAATAATAATAATACAGCAACCAACAACGTAATATATTGAAGCAACCATCAAAAGATTCTAAAAAGATTCCGCTTCGATGATCGTAACATAAAACATTAACCTAAAGAGAGAGACGGTGTATGTATGCAGAGACCACTGACTGATGATGGTGAAGTAAGTAGGTATAACATGCATAATTTCTATTCCACCTGGTCATGCCAGATAACCACACAGTATGGTGGCAAATGGCAATGAGTACAAAAACCATCAAACTATGTAATGGTAGTGATAATCATAATAATGCAAGTACGCAATGGAATGTAGAAACTGAAGTTTTAGGTTACAAAAATACTAGCCAACAAAACAGAGAACGAATAAACCTATCAAAACTTTATTTTTTGCTTGGCTTTACAAAAGCACGAGGCTATCCGTGTGTCTACGATTATATTTAGGTAGTTCATTTGGGGGAAAAATTATCGTGTTATATATATTCATTCGTAATAATAATCTCTCTCTCCGTGCAAAATGCCATGTAAATGTGCGTCCAATTCAAGTTTTTCTCAAAAGATTTTTGCCTGCATAATGATATATTTTTTGAGTGTGAGCTGTGAATAGAAAATAAAATATTTTAATGTGTGGCTAAATTATCTTCATAAATTATGGAAGAAATATTTGATCTTGCACACAAGGTACTGCTACTACTCTAATTGCCATAAGTTTTTGGTTCCACTTTTTATACTGAACTGATGATGACGATGATGCTGTGTCAACTCGTCAGGTGTAAAATGCTCATGATGACAAAAAATATATTTTGAAAAGGAAAGGACTTTGCCAATAATAGCTGAAATTGGTGAGACGGACAGGCCTAGAGTATTTGTATGTTTGTATGCTGCAAACACCATCTTTTTTATAATATATTGCAAAGTCAGCAACATGGCACAAGATAATTAAATTTCTGTGAGTTGCTTGAGTTCTGTAATAATAATAAGTGGCACAAAAAATATTTTTATTGCATTAGCGCTGTAAACAATGATATCTCCACCACAGGTGCAGTGGATTATCGTTTCTTGTCTCTTAAAAAATATTTTTATTGCATTAGCGCAGTAAACAATGATATCTCCACCACAGGTGCAGTGGATTATCGTTTCTTGTCTCTCCGTCAATTGTGCTGCACGCACCTGCTTCTGCTCTGGCAACTTTGTTTCACCTCTCTTGATTTGATCATTTATTTTTTCTCGGTTGTTGCTCTGAAACAAAAGGGGAGTTCTCACACAACCGACTACTTTATAGACCAAAAAACCACAAACAGTCTACTAGTAAAAAAACAAGGCATGTAAGCCAAGCCAGAAAGTATTTCAGCTGAACATCCTGTTTTTACATAAAAATTTACCACTTTGCCACCATTTCTTCACCAAGTTGAAATTAATCTAACCATGTATGTTGGTGGTGATGGTGGAGTGGTGGTATGTATTCATTGTTAATGCATTTACATTCACATCCTTACATTTATTATTATTATTATTAGCCGCCATGTATTTTTATACTGTCCCGTCCACGCTGAGCATCTCGGCATTGTTTCATGATGACAAACTACACTGGTATTACTATTATTATTCTTATGCAACCCATTGTTTGCATTTTGTTGCGCTTGTATTCTTCCCGAGCTTCATTATTATTTAAGAAAGACGGGCAAAAAAGGGAGAAAAAGAAAGAACAGGATGTGGGTACAGCATACTACACTACTGTGCTTATAGCATAAAATAATCATTAGAATTCTCAGTGGCACTGTCTGTTTGATGATGAGCAAAGTTGGCATGAAAATAAAGTAACAACTTTGTATGTAAACCGCCGACATGATGAACAAATAGTCGTGGTAAAATAAGCAGACAAAAAGTGGAGGTTCTCTGGGAGAATTCCCCGTGCATAATTTGTAGCAGTTTTTGTTATTCCTCTTTATAAGAATAATGGTTGGTTGTTGGAATCGCAAGAAGAGCAACATGTGTTGTATAAAAATATTCATGAACAGATAATTTACCTCAAACTTCACATTTAAAGGGACGTACGTGGAGAAAAGGAGCCGCAAAGCTGTATCATGGGAGTAGAGTAACATGCTGAGGAGACGTTTCCTTCCAGCGGTTTCGATACAGTAGATTCATGTAGACATATAGACGGTACGTATTCAGGAAGGAAACTGTTAAAAACCCCGTCAGTCACTGGAGACGTTAGTTCTCGAGAAACCGGAAGGGGAGAGTCATGCAGAAAAAAGGGTATAATTTGGTAAAACAGGTTCAGCCAAAAATATATACGGATGATAAAAGGTTAAAAGTTTTGTAGCAGTTGAATATTGCGGGGGACATGGAAAAGGCGAAACTTGTGCCTTTGCTTGGTATGGCTCTCATTTAAATTTCCTTAAAAGCCTAATAATTGTGCAAATACTTTTACAGACAATTTGATAAAAAGCCTTGACTTTTGGAAATGCAAATAGATCCAGGGCGGAATTATGCGGTGGGGTAGGTAATATAATCACATGGTATAGCTCTCTAATACAGACTACTGGTACTACTACCATTCACACGTGCATTTT
>JAANSP010002152.1:3164-13450 GCA_036850745.1 Homidia socia | reverse complement strand
TTCATGGCTGCTCTTGAAGCAGCCGTGTTTCCTGTCACAACCTGGAGCATACTTCCTGCTGGATTGTTTGCACGTGTACACATTAGCTGGTTTGAGCGCCTGGTCAGTTGCTTTCTTACGTACGGAACATGGCGCACGATTTGCAACTCGGCAATACTTGCTATTGTAATCAATACAGTAATTGCAACGGCGTGTCTGCATAAAACACTTGAAGTTTTCAAAAGGTAATTTAAACATGTGTATTTTTTCAACAGATTGTAACTACCAGTTCATTTTTGTAACACTCCGTTTCACTATTAAAAATACAGAAAAGTTGCATCAGTTGCTTGTGAGGATGAATCCTCTCAGAGCAATGACTTTACTGATGCTTATTTGATTTATCGGCAAATCCAGTTGATGTGCGGGGTATACAATGAGCATCATTCAATTCTCCTCTCCTATGCTCTAATGGGTCCGGTGACAATGGCCATTTCTCTGTTTCTCATTGTTTCTCGATGGGAAACTCTGGACATTCCAACACGCTCAATATTTCTCAACTTTGTGGTGACAATGGTAGCAGTGGTCATGTTCAACTTTCGATACGCAAGTAAGGTGTTTACTGCAAGCAAGGATTTACGATCAACGTATTGCCAATGTGACATGATCAAGTTTTTGGCTCCCGGAAAGATGCAGAAAGTGAACACAAGATGCTGGAAGGCCATGCCAATTTTAAAGATTTACTGCTTCGGCAGTAACTTCTTTGACCAGAGTACATCGCTTACGCTAATTGACTACTCGATAGCAATGACGATAAATTTGATATTATTGAGTGGTTGAGAATGCTGTTTAATGAAAGATTGGACCAATAATCATTGAAAAGAAAATGATAGATTTATTTTTAACTTTTAAAATGCTGGGAGATCCAAAGCTATTTAGTATGCAATATGCAATAATAGTTATGCACGAGGCTAAAAAATCTTGCTAGAATTCCAAGCTGTCACAACACAGTTCAACAGCATGATAAAGGTTTCACTCATATTAATTGCAAATATTTATAATATTGATTTCATAAGGTCATAAACTTGCTTTATTAGTTCATTTATCTGTAACTACTTTTAAATAAACTTTGTTAAATATACTTAAAACTTTATGATGGTGTTAGTTATGTAAAAATGTATTTTAATTAATAAACTTTCCTGATTTCTTAATTGTTTCATACTTATATACTTGGAACAATTATTTTTATTATATATAATAACAATAATTGCAAAATTATTACAGATAAAATAAATTCTTGATATCATTTTTTTAAATTTTTTTCGAAATTCAAATTCTTTTTCCACAGTACAATTGATCAGTGCAAAAAACCACCGGCAAATTGTTTTATAGTTAACATGCTTGGCTTTAAAAGCAATGGCTGGGATACCGGCCCCCGTTGCTTTCACAGTTTGCGCTATTCTCTGGTGCTAGCAACTCCAGTCATGAGTCAACTTGCTGTCATTTTGTCCGGGATCTGCCACTATACACATTTTGAGGTTTTTGTTTCATTTATTTTTTTGCCTCACGGGCCCTTCTGAAGGCATATGCCTTCACTGTGAATATGTTTTTGTGAAATGTAATCTACCAAACTGGCTTGATGGGAACTATGATGCTTCTGATGGGATGCATCTTGTTGACACCCAACCTTTATGTATTTATGAGGTACACACTGTTGGTTGTGTAGACTATTTTATAATTTTTAAAAGTCTAATTGCTGATTATTTAACAAAAAATATCAATTGTTTTAAGAATGTTGAGTTGATAAATAAGAGAAATCTGCATTTAAATCTGTAGTCTTAGTCTTTATTTATCCACAGGTTAAAATTCTCATAGAATTGAATAGGTAATCTAAAGTTCTCAAGCATGTACTGCTGCGGCCATTCCTTGAAATAACTTCTGCTGTACAGTTTTTCTGATTTGGAGGTTCCCATATGCTTATATTGTGGTCCTTCTTCGCATATCGAGTACATACTTTTCAATAAATTGAATCACTTTCTTTTACAATCCCTGCGTTGATGTTTACATTGTATCGGCCGCAGCAATATTGAAACTATGCATGCTGTAGTTTGGTTTATTCTCCTTTATCAAAGGAAAAGATTAAAACGGCAAAGTCTTTTAGAAGGTAAAAGTTCGTTTGGGAAGTACCAACTTTCTCGAAAAGAGTACTCCAATCAATTGTGAAATATTTGTAATAGCAGAATTGTAGATGCGTTGATTGTTTTGAAAAGCTAAATTTAGAAAATGATTATTTCTTTTTCTCCTTTATATATGTACATATGTACAACTTCCAAATTATTTTTTTCTGGCATTATCTCAATTGTACCGTAAAAAATAAAATGTTAAAATTTGCTGTAGCTTTTTGTATCAAGTTTAACCTGTCATCGTCGCATCTGCGTTTTACTCGAAATTTGTTTTCAAAATGGGTTTTTTAAAAGCTGCAATCCTAATAAATGATTACTCATCATATAAAAATCATTTACTGGTCTAATGAAGCACACCATCCACCCACAAATTACAGTTTTTGACTGATTACATAACAAAACAGACATATGCTATGCGTAGAAATTCTAGTTTTTTGATAAATGATTACTTATCATTTAATATCATTCACTGGCCTAATGAAGCACACCATCCACCCACTAAATTACAGTTTTTGACTGATTGCATTGCATAACAAGAACATATGCAATGCGTAGAAAATTTTGTTTTATGCTCCTTCGCCTGCGGCTTCAACACAACTGTTACAATGCTTACGTCTACAATGCAATCAATGCATACTTATTGTATAGTGACTTACAGGCCCAAATTGTAATTTACGTGTAAAACTTGGTCTGGATAATGAAAGGCAAAAAGGAATGAAAAACGATTCAGACTGCTGACATAGATAAACAACGAAATTGAATCATGTAACCTTTATCTATATCTGTTGCACTTAAGCAAGTTTTTCTGGACTCTTTTGCTATAGAAATATATATAAGAAAACCTTTTTTCATCATAATCACCACCCCCCGAGGTCAACACATGAAGTCGTATGCATGGACACTTTTGTAGCATTTGAGCTGCGCTAGCTTGCCCAAATTGTAATTTACGTGTAAAACTTGGTCTGGATAATGAAAGGCAAAAAGGAATGAAAAACGATTCAGACTGCTGACATAGATAAATAACGAAATTGAATCATGCAACCTTTTTCTGTCTCTGTTACAAGTGTTTCTGGACTCTTTTACTACAGAAATATACATAAGAAAAACTTCTTTCATCATCAACATCATCATCACCTCCGAGGTCATCACATGAAGTCGTTTATGTATGGATACTTTTGTAGCATTTGAGCTGCGCTATCTTGCCATATAAAAGCAACTCTACATGCAACTAGTCTATTTATCTACATCCACGCTGCTCATGTCCCTTTTTCTAAGGCTTTTAACAAAGCAAAGGCAAAGGGTCCACAGTCTACCCAAAGCCGAACCCAACACCAAATAAAACATGCTTTTCCCTTTTTCAGGTTTTTTTCTACAATACAACTCGACCCTTTTGTCAGTTACACGAAAAGTCAGTAATCGGTCAGTGGATACCTTTTCCTTTTCCTAGAACTACTACTGAATAATACTGTAATATTATAGTTCTCATTTTTCGGTTGCATTTTGTGAAAAAAAATCTCTCTAGCAAGATTTCAGTCAGAGTTAGAGCATCAGCAAGAAAACACTGCCTTTACAGAGAAGAATGTTTATATGTGTTCAAGATTATAACAGTATCTATAAATTGATTGTATTTGGAATTTTACAAAATGAATAAAATGGGAGCACGGGAACTTGCTGTGGAAACATATTTTTGCTTCTTGTGTTCGGAAACTCTTCCCACAACAAGCCCCGACTGCAGTGGTAGTTTCACCAGTGATGTTGAGAACAAAACCTTATCTGACAATAATGGAGTTTGTTTGCAAAGTATTTGCCGTTATTTGAAAATAAACCCTTACTCTGTAGCGATGAAAAGTTGGAAGGAATTTGTAGCTAATGACTTCAGGGATACAAAAATGACAGGGCATATTACACCGTTGCCAGATATCAGTCCAAAATGTTACTTTTCAGTGACTTTATGTAAGTTGTGCCAACCAGTGACAGAGAAACTGATGTCGTTTATTCGTGAAATTGAAGTGACGCAGATGCTAATAAAGGACCAACTTGACGCATTTCATCAGATTTTGAAGATGTCGGAAAAAAAGAACTTTGATCATTTGAATTCACAAAAGACTGCTGAAACAAAATTGGTTGAAAATTTACGAAAGGAAACGAAAAATAAATGTAAGTTTAAATAATAATGTTAATGTACATACTAGTTTTTTAAATCAATTCAAAAGTAATGTATTCTACAAAATTCCTACACTTTGAATGTATATTTTAATTAACAGGTTTTCGGCAACTTGAAGCCCTTTCTAGTTTATCGGCAAAAGTTGTAGTTTCCCGATTCGATGATAAGGACAAAGTGATTGGCCGTTTCTCTCAAAGCGGGGCATTGCCTCCATTACCAAAATATAATGAAACGGCTGCAATAAGCACAACTGCCAAAGAGGAAGTGATGTTTATTCCTCCTCCACCACCAATAAATGATGAAGTGACTGTCAAGCAGGAGTTATTTCATATTTATCCTCTTATATCAAATTATGAAAGTTTTCAACAATCGCCATTCGACAACCATGATCAGAAATTGTTTATATGCAACACTAGTGGATGTAAACGAAAGTTTGCATTTCGTAGGAATTGGCGGAAGCACATAGTTGTTTGTTATCTTAACATGAAAAGTCGTAGGATGAAGCTTATTCAAAATCCTGTCAATAAAAATATACAACTACCAACAGAAAAACTTTGATGAGGCTAACCAACAAGCTTTTATGCCCACAAATAAGTCAATTAATTATAATATGCCATCTTTTCAACATGCAGCAGAACTAATGGATGAGGGAAACAGTGAGAGTGCGGCAGTACAACAGAGAATGAGTGCTACAGTCAGCCTACTGAATGAGTTTGTAAATGTAAATGGTGGCAGGGAAAGCACAGTAACCAATCATGAACAAGAAATGAACAAAAAATTGGTACAGCTCCATCAAAGCTCGAACAGAGTTCCTACAGCTAGAGCCTTTACTATCGCAAGAAATGAACACAAAAGGTTCCAAAATATGGAAATTGAAATGTGAGCAAGGATGCGGACGTTACTTGAAGCTCATGTCTACCTTTATAAAACATAAGATATCCGGTTGCCCCACTCGCAAGAATAAATCTAACGCAACCACAAACAAAAGCTATAAGCGAACCCAATCTGCTGCAGTGCTGGCAGCTCCAACTGCAAAAAGACCGCAATCATTACAGTCTTCACATCTGAACACCACAAATTTACAACAAACTGCAGCTAGCACAAACAATGAAAACAATCTCGAGTCTATAAAATTTCCATCATCGTCAAATCAAAAATACTCCAATAACGCAACTTTTTCTCATTCATCAATGCCAACTTTACAACAGCCAAAGCCAAATCCTCACCCATACATTCCACCTGTGGATGTGGGAAGCAGTGAATCTGGAAACTGGTCAAGTACATCTACTACAAACCCATGCAATTTGCAAACTCCCCCAATACAATCACAAGCGATGAATATCAGCACACCAACGCATGTGCATTTATTCAATAATTTTGATAACCCACAGTTTGCAACTTACTCCATTCCTACAAGACATTCCGATGCTGTAGAGAAACCCGTATTAAACACAATGACGAACAGTACAAATGGTTGTTATGATACCAATTTGGATCTAAATTTGGAAGGACATGCTGCAAATGTGAGTTCCCTTCCATCCAATGCAAACTCTGCAAACTCAAACTCAAACTATACTCGCTTGAAGGAAATTTTTAGTACAAGTCGACTGACCGAGGTTCCACCAGAACAGTTCAAAATTATCTGTCTAAATGTTGTGCAAAATGAGTTGAAACTGTGCATAGGAAGGAAGAAGATAGAAGATGATTTTGTAACACTGTGTTACAACTGCCACGCACCTTTTCGGTCCCAAGCCCATCTTTGCGCTCACATGTACAAAAAACATCATGACTTGCTCAGCAACAAAATATTGACAGCTCAGCTAGTTCATTTGCAGAAGAGTTACCGAGAAATTGATTCATGCAATTATATGCAGAATAACGCGGAACAAACTATCGAGGAAATCATTTCGCAACAAAGAAACAGCAACAGTTTTCTTGATTCTTCTACCTCTGGTGAATGCCTTACGGAAAATTTAACTTATCAACTAACCAGGAGTGGCAGCTTAATTTTCGACGAAGCTCTCCTGCAGCCTAACCAATCTAGTATTTCCGATTCTTCCGTTTATTTTGGCAGTGTTTAAAATCAAGGCAATACTTTGTTAATATAAAAATTAATCTTATTTAAAAAAATATAGGTACTTATGAAATATAATCTTATTTTAAAAAAAGTATACTTTAATATAATATAAATATACTCAATAGTATAATATACTCAAATATAATCTTGATGTTATACAAATATTTTTAGTAATTTTTTACCTTTCAGAAAAAATAACTTTTATTGGCGTATGCTCTACTGTGCTGATTATGATTTTAATGCATTATTCTTTTTATTGATTTATGTATAAGTAAATATATAGAAATACAACCTTCCAATATTTTTTTTTAATTTAATTTAAATTGTAGTAATGTTTTACAAATCCTTTTACGCTCACATAGCGTACAACAAAATTACAAAGGAATAAACATTTTTTTAAAGTTTCGCTTAATTATTTGCCTCAATCAATATTCCGATATAAAGTAAACAAATAATTATGGGTTTTATTTTAAAGTTACAACTCCGAAATTACTTCAAAAATCGAGCTTGTATATAATATCAACTAACAAACTCAAGGACAGTGCCATTAGTGCCATAGGTCCACTATTTACATTCTCTTTAAAGTGTCTAGTACTAGTGAAATGCATAATTATAGTCGATTCCAGATATCTGATTTACGAGGGTCAGTAAAAAATGTCATAAAATCTTTTTCTTTTTTTAAAAACTTGTAAAAAGTACTTCTCCTTAAACACTCCATTTTTTGCATACCACAACCCTGGAAAAACAAAAACTGTAGTTTTGGCAACCTCTTCCATAACTCGGACTGTGCAAATTCAGATCTGTAATTACATTCAACAGCAAAGCAGTTTATAGGAGCTGTCTGACGATTGCACATTGTATCTTGCTGTTTGTGAGCACATTGCGGTTTGTCAATGGTTAAACGATTAATTGAAGAAAGAGAAAATAAAAACTGGGAGTATACTTTAAATGCGACGTTACTATCAATGTTTTAGTTTCAAGGTTTTTAAAACTGGAAGATTCATTTGAGGAAACTCACATTTAGTCCACGTGACACTACCAGAAAATTCCAGTTGTAAAACCTTAAGCTTTTTTTGAAACATGTTGGAATCTCGAATACCAACAAGAAGGGGTACAATTTTGTAGTCTTGTTGTTGGCCATCATCATCAGTACCTCTGTACAAAGTCAAGCTTTTCAAAGACGAACCGACAAGCTGGTTTAAGTACACAAGAGCCTTATCTGTCTCTAAAACATCTATCGTTAGTTCCTGAAGTTTTGGCATTTTAATTAGTTGCTCGTCATCGTCACTGTGATCAGCCAACAGACGAAGTGATTCTAATTGTGGGGCATAAATTTTCAAAATGTTATTGAGAAGTTTGACTGGAAAAGAAGCAAATCTGAGTTGTCGTAATTGGGGCAATATGGGAATGTGATGCAACTGCAAGTTGCTGCTCTCCTGCTCTGCAAAATCCCCTTCATCGGCCAAGCATGTTGTCTTGTGGCGTACGTGGTGTGGAAAGGATAACCTTTCAAGATTTGGAAAGTCTTGAAGCAGTTTTATAAACTCTGAGGCGATTTTCTCTTGTTCGAAAACCCCACAAATTTTGCTGGCCACTTGAGTAATGTAGGGTCCAAGTGTCTTAACTACTGCATTATGATCATATACCATTTTCCTTCCTTTGGTGCCTTTTTGCGTCTGGAACAGAAAGATAGAATCAATTATTAATGAGCTTTTATCAAAATGACAAAACGCGTCAGAATTTAATTGTGAACTACATCGATTTTGGTTGGGAACATTTTTCATTACACTTAATATAAAAATAGAATTCAGAATTACTTTTTTGTTTAGATTTCCCATGTTTGCACAGGCAGCATCTTACAACCAGTCTAAAGTAATGTAATGTTGCCTCTTCATTTATTTAGAAAAAACCAATGCAGATAAATGAAAAGTACGACTTAACTTGCTTAAAAACTAGTTTAGTATTAACTTATCTAGCGTAATTTGTGAAAAAACGAGTGCCGTTCGGGAAACAAACCACTTTCTGAAAGTTTCTGCATAATTATTAATTACGAAAATAATTATAAGAAATATACACCATTAGTGAGTCATCATCACAGTTTTTGGGATGTGGTGTCTCGGTGTCTGATAATAAGAAAACCTAATTATATGCATATATTTAATGATACTACTAGTGGTGTACAAACACTTTTTGTGGTGTGAATGGTGGAAACCTGTAAAAACGCCACTACATAAAATTAGTTTATTAAAAGTAAGCGTACTGCCTTCTAATTATGGTGGCAGTTAAGTTAAAAATTAGCTGTTTGTCAAGAAGATGGTATAGTGGTCTAGTTACTAGGTCATCGGCTCGTAACCCTTGGGGGTTCTCGGTCAGATTCTTGGTGCCATTGTTCTATGATTGCATTTCATTACCTCTTCCTTTTCCGATTGTAGAGCTATAGAATTTATATCTACAGTTCTGCATTACTATGATCAAAACAAATGAATGAAAGCAATCTTCTATCGTTTGTACGTACACACTCTTTCATTTTACAACAACCGTGTGCCATCAGAATTCTGAAATCCTAATGTATCTTTATATTTATACCATTGTAGGAATTTCTATGACTAACAAAAAATTCTAAACCATTTATCATTTCTCATTTTTTCCGTTTTCATGGAGCTGGAGCTAAAGTTAGCTGGAGTGTATCCTGTCGTATAGTGCACCATGAAACACGGCCAACACAGCTAAAAAATGAACCGCAGAAAATAACTTTTAACGCAATATTTATTTAGCTTTAGAATTTTCACAAAAAAACTCAATTCAATCATTTTTCTTTTCTTTTACTGAAATTTGAAAGTAAGAAAACTCTTATTATTATATTACGTTTTTTAATCATTTCTATTTTTATTTTTGGTGCAGTCAGTTGAATTGGCATAATGATATGAAAGAGAACAAAAGCTCAAGTACTGAACAAAGAATAATAATCAGTTCAGTCTAATCAGTTTTCCATCACTATTTTCCCAAAATAAAAGAAGATCTTTGGAAGTTGGAAAAGCAACTTAAATTCAAAGTTTGACACACTGCAGTTGCATATAGACATATAGACATGTCAACAAAGGGGGGCGACGGTCATTCAGACTTTGGGTTATAATAAAAACGTTGGAAACCCAACGTTTTATCAGACAAATTTACTCAAGTCTGGCTGCTAAATAATCTAAAAATTATCAAGTGAAACTACCAAATATGCTTACAGCCTACAGCAACGAGCTGATGCATGAAGCTCTTACCCAACAGAAATATTTAACCGCTTAATGTATTTTTAATGACCTGCTTTTTCTAGTCTGTTTTTTGTCTCAAATGTGCGTCAAATGCAAGTGTCTTAAGTTAAAAAAATAAAAAATCTGGAATGAGTTGTCGCAAACAGTGAGCAGAATAAAAGTAAAAAATATTGATAATAAATACTATCTACACGCGATGTTTTCTTTGATTGTTGTCAGATAAAAAGAGTGTATTTAAAAAAATGTTCCAAGCAATATGCATACCATTTTACTCGGGTGCTTGCAAGTAAGAAGGAAAATGGGAAGTAAGGCAATAACCATTTTTATTGGAGCAGCAGCATTGTTTGTTGCTTTCCATCAATCTAACGCTGCAGCGATTAAAAATAGTAACAGCGAAGTTGTCATTACGGGGGGCGGTTCTGGAGGAAGTAAGGGGCGCAAGAAATGCCTACACATAATTTAACTTAAAAAAATTATAACGTAACAATTACCCGTTTCTTTGAAAATACTTTAAATTTATTCCAATCCCCACGCGCAGTTAACGTGCTCGGCTCCTTCCATACGTATGGTGGCAGCAGAGGGCCAGATGGTGAGGGAGCTAAAGGATTTAACGGTGGAGGAAATGG
>JAANSP010002151.1:0-13452 GCA_036850745.1 Homidia socia | reverse complement strand
ACGTAAAAATACATTCATTTCTCGCGTGAAAAGTAATTACCAGTTGCTTGCCGTTTACAACGTTTTGCGTGCAGGATAATGTTTAGGGTAAGTTTTAAATATTGATGTCATCTCTGTTTCTTATTCTGGGTTTAGCACTCCTGGTTCCAGAAACAAAACATTTGTATATTCATTATCATTTATCGGGATGCATAATGCACATCAAATTCGGCTGATTTTTGTCTGGCTAATATAGAAAAGGCAGCTTTGGTCAGGTTTCAAATCAGTAATAACAATGTGAATTCTCATTGCTGAACTCATTGAAACTTCTCAAGTTTACTTTGACATAATTGCTTACAGATCTATATGCGTGTAAAACTTTCACCGACATGGGTTCTGCTAGCTCTCTCACTTATGGTAACCTTCTTTATATTTCCTCTGCTAACAATAATTTTTTAAGTGCGTGATGATACAATTTCCATGCATGGACTACTTTTTCGTTGTATAAATCAAATACGATAGAACGAATGCATGCAATAAATGCTTGTCTAGTTTACTTTACCGATAATGCGATTATGTTGTGAGGACAATAGTATAATTTCCCATCATTTCATATTAGCGTGCAAGTGGCTTTTCGTGCTCGTTGCATGCAATAAGTATAGTATAGTATATTCGAGTAAATATGAGTAATATGAAATGTAAAAAAATACAAAAAGTAAACTAGGTATATTTACTTGAATCCACAACAGCTCATGGCCACATTCTATAAACATGCCTGTCTTTGCGCACACCGTAGATAGGTTATCCCAGCCCAGCAAGTTTTTTTCTCAGATTTGAATTCTCAGATACAGATAAAATTGAAAACTCTACTTGCTAAACTAGTTGAACCTGTAGCCTGTGGACTTGTGCTTTTTGGATTCCACAAAAACAGGAGGAAGGAAAGGAATGTTGTATGCAAGATTGCCCACTTCTCTACTTTGTAGGTATACAAGCCCAGCTTTTTAGGTGAGGAGCGAGAGGGGCGTGCGTTTTGTGGAAAGTAAAAAATAAACTCAAACGTATTTACGAGTTTACGATTAGAGTTTACTCACTACTACAGCTACTACATAACTGCCTTACGTCATTTCCTTTCAGTTGTGATTCGTGTCATCTTAATAGTCACATCATTTTAACTCTGCCTATATGTGACAGATATCTAATCGTGGCTTTGTCTAACTACTATTCTGTCTCATTCTTATATCAGAAGTTACTACACTGGTGCGTTCCTAATTTGTCACAACCCAAACAACAAGTCACACAGCACAGTATCAACCTACTACGTATAGAAACTACACATATATTATATAACACAATTTCTGGCTTTTCTGGAGAGAACTGTCAACAAGAAAAGTAAGACATCCTATGCTAAGAAAAAGATGTGGGATGTGGTACTACTACTGCAACTACCAAGAAATACGTTTTATTTAATGTTATTTTTCATTTGTTTGTGCATTACAATTTCATGCCTCTCCAGTAGTATTGCAAGAACTGTGGCACTGAATACAGCAGTGGTAATTTGTCACAAACAACAAGTCACACAGCACAGTATTAACCTACGTATAGAAACTACACATATATTATGTAACACAATTTCTAGCTTTTCTGGAGAGAACTGTCAACAAGAAAAGTAAGACATCCTATGCTAAGAAAAAGATGTGGTACTACTACTGCGACTACCAAGAAATACGTTTTATTTAATGTTATTTTTCATTTGTTTGTGCATTGCAATTTCATGCCTCTCCAGTAGTATTGCAAGAACTGTGGCACTGAATACAGCAGTGGCTTTCTCATATACAATACGCAAGACTGCGGAAGTAGTGCAAGAAAATTTGCAGTTTTCTAATTCATAATCTAATTTATAATTATTTCCGACTCGCTGATATACTGTAGCAGGTGGCTGGCTAAATTGAGCGAATTAAAGGAAAGGGCACACATGTGCTGCTGCTACCTGATATATCAACCTAATGATGAGACGCGTTCGTAAACTACTTTGTTATTGGGATCTTCTTAAATGAACATTTTGTCAAATATTGTTTGAGTCCAGTCCCGTTTGGGAAAGTTTACTAAAACCACAATAGTAGTGGGTGAGGGAAAAGACCAAGTATCTAGCTACTGTCTCTACCAATTAGGGTCGAAACCCGGAAAAGTTAATGTGTTTGAACCTAAGCAGATCAAAGTCTTAATAAGCAACCAAGTTAAAAGCGCACGTAAAGTTTATACGAGTATATGAGTCATGAGCTCTTGAGTGTTTGATTGATTTTCTTTCATGAAAGTATTTCACCATCTTAAATCTAAAACTAACTAAGCCAATAACTTGCAAACAGGCACCAAAAACCGCCTTATCGACAGTCTATAGTTGAGAAGGGTAAGACTGATTTTTTTCTGAGAGAAAATGGTATAAAACAGGGCATGTTTTTTCCTTAACTGCGTTATATTTTTAACTAGCTATTCGTTGAGTTTATGTAGTGCCAACTGCCAATACTGTGTGCTACTGAATACTGTTCACACGAGCATACTTTGAATTTTAAATTCAGGAATATAAATATCTATGTAGTTAAAAAAGTCAAATATTTTGTACAATGCAATATGCAATTACACCATGTGCAAATGCCAGTTCTAAAATATAAATGTTTGTCAAAGTATTTCTTCCCAAAAATAAAATTTAGTTAAATGTAGGCACCTTCATATTGTTGATCTGTTACAGAAAATCTGCTGTTCTTTTTGAAGAGGATTTCCAACGAGTGCGAGACTGACTATACATTCCCAATAGACCCATCATCCGTTAGATTAACCAAAACTTAGTGAAGCGGAAATGGCTTATAATTCACCTTACCCACCGACCGCTCCTCCGGGCGCAACACCAGGTAACCACTCTTGCTTTTACATATACCATTTCATATATTTAGTTTTTATCTATAGTCTATTAAATAATGTATAATTGGCGATGTCGTCACTGTGTAAGTACGACTTGTCTGTGTCTCATTGTCCGCTGCTGCTGAAAAAGTGAAAGTCGCAGCTTGTTATCATGCTTGTAAATTATCAAGTGATAAAAATTTCCTTCAAAAATGAAATGAAATTACTAAATAAAAATTGTCGTTTAAATGGGAAATGTCGGGAAGATGGCAGTTATATATGAACCTCAAGGGTTTAAAAAGCTCTGGTTTTTTTAACATTAGTAAATACTACGCATGCGCCTACAGGAGATTGGGCTCTGTTTTGATGCTTGTGTCAAATATTGTGACACAAGAATCCCTGTAACATTGCATTAGTTGCATTTTGTAACCGTAACGTAACTCGTCATTTCAGTTGCTTTCCAATGCCTTTTTAATTAAAAACTATAGGGGAAAAATTGAGATAAAATAAGACACAAGCTGTAATGAAATATTTGATTTTCTCACTGAGAAATTCTCAGTACAGAGAAACTGTTTTTCAGAGTGTTTTCATATATAAATCGGTGTACTAAGTTATTGGTCTTGTATGTCATTGTGCTTTGAAGTATTATTGTGTTAACCAGTATCTATTTTTTATTCATGAAATCATTCAAAATGACGAAAGTGGGACATTTAAAAATCGAAATTGGTTTGAAGATAAAGTGGTAACAGCATACTTGTAGTGTAAATAATAATAACGCTTTATCTACCGACATTCATATAATAATTTGTTTTTTGTAAGTACATGAAGTATTCACATATAGAAACATTACAAGTTTGTTTCCAGCCAATGATAATATTTACAAAAGTTTTATCTTCTTGACAAGCCATAGGCGGCATTTTGTTTTTTTTTTGCAACGTTTACTGTTAAAAGTTGAATTTCTTGTATAAACAACCTGTTGGTTTAATTTGGGGTGCAAGTTAGATTAATGTTGAAACCATTATATTGTTCTAATAAAAATAACTTCATATTAGGGAACTCGTAAAATGCCATTATTTACTAGCTTGAGAACATGAGAACACGAGTCTTGATTGAAACAACATTAACATTTTTGCCTTTAATGAAACTGAAAAATAAAAATAGCAAAGCGGATTAAAACACATTGCATATATGCCACACTTTTGAACGCTTAGTAAACGCATTAACAAAATCTCAAATTGAGATTCTAAATTGACCATCTCAGGGCTGGTAGCACAAACGACTTATCACAGGAAAACAAGAGGATTTGAATGAATACAACTTTTTCCGTAAGCTGATTTTCCAAATATGTGTACAGTCATCAATATATCATCTTTCAGAATAGCGTGATCGATTATCATGTAATAGGCAGAGGTAGGCATAATCGCGTACCGATTTCGGTTCAGTTGAATTTAATGATATATGAATCATGTAAAAAGTCAAGTTGTCATATGTGTCAGTTAGTCATGAAATCATCACATACTATTATCAGAGACGGCTCATTTGAATCAAAACGTAAACTATATCTGAAGATACAAGTTATCGACCATGTTCAAATCAACATTCATATCTATAATATGTTAGTAGCGCCAGAGTCGATTGGGGACAAAACATTTCGATGTCTGTCCGTCTTTGCTCTGTTCCCTCGATAATAATGCCTCATAAATAAACAGCCCTTTTTTGAAATGTTTGTAAGGACCAAAGTTAACAACTCGGTTACAATTCTATAATTTTCCATATATTGGCAAACGGTTAGAAAGAGAGACATGAAGAAACTATATTGCCGGCGACATAACCCTTGTAGGTGGGCACTCAAAACTGTCGCCGAGTCTTAAGTGTATGGTTTCGCCACTTTGTTATGTGTGGGCTTTTGATTGGCATATTTATAAGGCACGGAGTTCATTGTGCATATTATTTGCTTTTTGTCACTGTGGCTGTAAACTGCGCTGTGTTATTTGTCTCCGAATCCGCAAGTTTCTCTTTTGCTGGCGTTCCGATTAAAAATAGAATCCTCTTGCTTCACGAGATAAAACTTTTCGGGATTGAAACATTCATGGCTTCCTTAAACTCTGTAGGTCAGGAAAACATGGATCGTGATTATGTAAACCTTCCTCCAGGAACTAAAGATCAAGCCGGGCAAGGTCAGTATCCGTGTGAAGTATTGTACCGTTTGCCGTTTACAGAACCAAAAAATTTGTCATTCACTATCAATGATTACTAAAAATAACTGTTAATGACTTTATGGGGAAACGCGAGACACTACTAATGAGTCGTACCACACAAACATTATTTTAATCACTCAATTTAAATTCTGATTTTCACTAACTGGTGCATTTGTGTTTACTTAGTTTTTTACGATTAGCTATGAATGCTTGTTTTGCAGGATACCCTCCGTATCCGCCAGGTTCTGGTGACATGCCAATGCCAATGGGACAAATGGGCGGATATCCTCAGCCTCAAGCTCCACCACCTGGCTACGCCTTCCCACCGGTTGCCGTTCCTGTTCAGTCCCACGAGTATGCTCCAATTACTTCCCAGCCAACACCAGGAGGTAAAAGTCTTTAAATAAAATATCTTCATACCGATTCTGCACGGTTGGGGATTTGTGAAATTTGATGCAGAAAATGTATGTTCTCAGGCAGGTTATTGTTTAGCTAATTTTAATTATCATGAATGTTTTTGGCTGCAAAAGGATATTATCCCATTATACAGCCACCAGAAGGTTGGAAGTTTCACATTTTACTACTATAACTTTTTTATAAATTAAATGGTGAAGGTAAAGAAAATATGCGGGGAAGATACTAAGAAGAATCTAAGCTTACCCGTCAAACTACGGAAGCGGGGCCATTATTCATGCTCACTCAAATTTTTGTTTAAGTTTTAAACGCTTTTCCATTAATTGGCATGAAAAAAGCAATGAAGAGGAATATTATAGGAGTCCTCGACCAAACATATCTTTCACTTAAGCACTTCCAGACATTTCTGTTTCACACATTTAGTATTTCACAAAAAAAAATTTTCTGTTATGCTACTCACTTCAAAACCCTTAAAAAATAAAATCGGTTGGCCCAATCAGTCGATGCTTCATTTTTTAGCTGTCATTAAATGAAAATGAAATAATTAGTTTTCAGTATGAAATAATAAAAAACAAAAAACGGAGCGAGGGCAAACTGTTATTTAATTCGTGAATAAATGTTCCTTCATTCAAAATGTTGTCAGATGATACTTTTACTATTGCGGTTTGTTATTTGATGTAACACACAATGCCAAAACATTATTTTATGCAAACAGGTTATCCCTCCACCTCCGTATGGTGGTGGTGGTTACCCTCCACCTCAGCAATCTCCTTATGGAGCACAACCGCAAGGGTATGCTCAACCAGTGTTAGCCCAGCCAATGCAATCAGGTACCAAGAAAAGCATATTTGAATGCATGCAAAATGAAAGTCAATTAACGTTTTTTTTATTTGAGTAGATTAGAGAAATTATTTATCAATGTACATATATTCGTTGGGCTAGGATAGGGTTAAATGTTTGATTAAAAACTTTTATTAATTTAATCGTAGTGCATAATAATATATCTATCTAAAATAAATACACTAACATCCACTCACTTGAATGTTGCATGAATACAATTTTTGCTTGTTTTACAATAGCATGTGCTAACAACAAATAACATAACTTGATCACAGTTTAAACTCACCTTCCCTGCACGAAATCAAATTGATTTTTTTAAACTTAAAATTGTGTTTTCCATTACTATATACAACTTACTAAAAGTTTTAACGTATTATGTTGTATAATTTATGTGTCAAGGCTATGGTACTCAAAGTGTACCTTTAAATGTTCCACCGGGTCTCGAATATCTTACTCAACTGGATAAGCTTATTGTGAAACAAAAGGTTGAATTACTAGAGGGTAAGTATCTTTTTAATATATATTTTTTTATTATGAAACGATCCCAATATTCTAATAAGAATCCGTTAACCAAGAGTTAAAACCAATTCAGATTAATAATGTAATATTTATGAACCATGCTTATTTAAACTTGCACAGCTGCTCTTTCCGGTAAGCAGTTGGTAAAAATCTACGTTCCTTTTCTAAATAGGTAGTTTAGAATTAGTCTTCTTAAATATTATGGAATTTAAATTTTCTTGAAATGTAGATAAAGTTTTTAAAATGATTTATATTAAAAATACTTATTGCCTATGTATATTCTCACTTTGCCCCAAAAACTTACTCCTGTTCCTCCTTTCGTTTTTTGATCGCGAATTGCATTAGAATTAGTGACTAAAATATCAATCAGATAATTATAAAGTATAAATTTAATTTAAATGCATTTATTTAGTAAATGCACAATTAGAAATTATATTAATCCATTTTATAGAAAAAATGTACAGTTTAAGACTATGTACGATTTATGTAGGTATGTATATGTAGATATAAAACGCTGCACTTGCTGGGGAAGTTTGCACAAAACTAATCTTATCTTATTTACATACATTCCATAAACTGCCATTTCTAAGACTTATCGGAGCTTATATATTCCTTGTAGCATTTCTTGGATGTGAAACGAAAAATAAATACAAAGTCAAGGACGCACAGGGAAGGGAATTGTATTCAGCCAAAGAGGACACGGATTGTTGTACAAGAAATTGTTGTGGGTCAATTCCGTCCATTTGACATTAAAATCAAGGACATAAACAATGACAGAGAAGTAATTCATCTTTCCAGACCATTGGCTTGTGGATCTTGTCTATTTCCGTGCTGTCTTCAGGTTAATTCTTAGCCCCATGCAATTTTACTAGAGTTTTAAATAATATGCTGGTAATGATAAACAAACGCTAAATTTTATCGCTGTCTTTTGCAGAGAATTGAAGTGTTTGCTCCTCCTGGACAATTGGCTGGTACTGTTGAGCAAGAATGGAGCCTATGTGCGCCACAATTTGTTGTGAATGATGCTCAGGGAAATACGGTCCTTAAAATTGAGGGTCCTGTTTGTACGTACTTTCTTTTGCAGAGAATTGAAGTGTTTGCTCCTCCTGGACAATTGGCTGGTACTGTTGAGCAAGAATGGAGCCTATGTGCGCCACAATTTGTTGTGAATGATGCTCAGGGGAATACGGTCCTTAAAATTGAGGGTCCTGTTTGTACGTACTCTCTGTGTGGAAGTGTAGAATTTCAGGTTGAATTTGAAACACTTGTTTTGAACAACTACATTTCTAGTAAAGATAATTACCTACTTCAAATTAATAATATAAAAAATACACTAAATATTGATAGATTTTGTCTCGTGATGGGGCAACTCAAGTTGGAAAGATATCCAAAAAGTGGTCGGGATTGGTTCGAGAGGCTTTCACGGACGCAGATAATTTTGGAATTAGTTTTCCAGTAGATCTAGACGTCCGAATGAAAGCTGTAATGCTGGGAGCCTGCTTTCTGATCGTAAGCAGAATAATAGTAATAATTTATGCTATATTGGACTAGAATCGTTTAAAACTGCGATTTGGTTTTGGTAAATAAAAATGTTGCACACCAAAGAGCGAATTGATAATATTACTACTAAACATCATTTTGTATTTCTTAGGATTTCATGTTCTTTGAAAAGTCTCAGAACCAAGAGCAGGACGGTATTGGAATGCTATAAAAATACGGATCCTTCAACACCAAGTTACAAGGACAAATAATTACATTACTTTATTTTTGTTTTATGAATTTTCTAAACTGGCACAAGTATTTACGTATGTATTAAGTGTGTTGCAATCAATTACTTTGATAAACCTGAACCCAAAATTCAAGAGATTTACGTACTGATTATTTGTGAAAACGATTTGAATTGGTTTACTACTAATTTTAACTGACTCAAGGTGACAGCAATGAGAGGAACACGGCCGCACGGTCCATTGTAAATTGTTAATATCTCCCCGAAGATCCAATTTGTATTTCATCATAAACTTGTATTATTATCGTTGTAAACTCTAGTTTTAATTATTACGTGTAGACTTTGCGAATTAGTGTACTCCTACCAGTAACTAGAAATTTAACATTTTGTATCCCTCTTATACCTTCAACAAGTATTTATAAGCGATTAATTTGTAATTTAACCGGTTACTTCCGATTGATTCTTAAAATAATTATAATAACCTCAGTGTCAATTAAATATTTATTATTTCCTTCACCGTTTCCTTCGATGAGAATTTAAAAACGTGGAGTGATTGGGGACCCTAATTTGGGTTCTTAAGACTTTAGTCATGTAATGTCATATTTAATATAAAAAATGCGTAAATTCTAATAGGGATATTATAAGTATTTCTTGTACTTTCTATTAGCAGAGTTCTAATTACAATATTATAAAACGTCAATATTTTCAAATCTTATACTAAAAATACCGCGCAAATATTATCTAAATTTTAAATTGCTGATTGACTCCAGTCATTTATTGATTAATATTGGATCTTGTAATTAAACAATCATTCATAAATTGCAATACGTAGATAAGTCAAATTTAAAAGATTATTATCATTGTAATTAAATACATAGTAGTTTAGAAAAAGTGTTCATATTTTTTGAGATTGTTTATTGATTTGCTTATATGATAGTATGAAAGGTGATAGTTGCATAATTAAATTAAACCCTTTATCCCTTTACTGCCTTTTGTCTATTAATGGTGCTGTTTGAAAATGAACCAAATAATTACTATTGCAAACTTGCAAACGCACGATTCGCACAAATGGCTATATATTAGGTACTTTGATTTTTTTCAAGGTTGTACTACTATATTACTAATAGAGGCAAAGTCAGATAATAGATACTCAGATCAGACGATATTTTGCTTTGTTTGCCAACAATCAAGAACATAAATTATTGTAAATTTACACGAATCCACGATTATACAACGAGAACTGTAACTGTAAATTTTCCAAATAGTAATCAATGAATAAATTCGTTGTCTGTCTACTATATAAAAAACTGCCTATGTATTACTAAAACATTGCCTCTTGTAGCATAAATACATGGACATTGTTGTATTGTTGTACCATACATGAAATGTTTTTATTTTGGAAAGTCTTATTTTTTAACTCATCCTCCCTACACACCTATAGTGTGTCGGACGAAATATTACATGATGCAATTTGCAAACCACCGGATGAAACGAGAAAACTTTCTAAATGCACAAACGTAAAATTCACATCCATCTACGCAGCTTGCTGCTCAAGTTGCTGTTGCTGAACCGGTGCGAAATCGCCTCTAATTGTCTTTCAAATAAGATGACAAAAATAATACTGCTTCTCTCTAGGCTTAACTAATCCATTAAATCCATCAATTATTGTATGAAATTTATGCCAATGAATGACACTATGACATGTAAGGAATTTTGCATCTTTTGTAAAACGGATGCAAATACAATGGAAGTACTTTTGAAGGCCGTTTTTCACAGCGTTGCAAAGCGTTGTCGCAGTTCGCAGTAGCGCTTGTGGGGGCATACATTCCCTGCTTACATAGAGAAACAAAGGCAGCAATATCCTGGCGCGAGATGGTACAGCTGCTGCATCAACAGCAACAATGAAAACAAACATCATCAATAGAAAGCAAGCAAAGCAAACAAAAACAAACAGACAACTTTAGAACTTTGGGTTTGGGAGACAAGTGACAACAACTGACAGGTCTTATTTGTGCCCATGCTCAGTTACTGAAACTGATACTCGAATACATCAGTTTTTAAACCGTGAAGTAGTTTCAATTCAAATTCTTTGTTTGGTTGGATGATTGATTGTTCAGGGGTTCAAGAGTGTTTTTGTGTCTGTTTGTGATATTTCGATTATGTTTGCAAGTTCCAATAAGAACAACGAGAGCAAAGACAAGTAGCTCTAGAATGTCACAGACACTAATGTAATTCGGTGACTTTTCACATCCCGTGGATGCCTTAACTTCCAGCGTCACGTCAAACAATTTGCTGACTCGGAGGTGTAAGATTCATCATGGGTGGACCAAATCATTCAGAAGTGGAGGCTCGATTCTCCCGGATTCGTCAAAAATTGGATGCTGGGGGATACCTGGAAAGCTTTGGCCTGGATTCGTTACGGTTGGTGGAACATCTATTTGAAGATTTAGTAAAGACCACAGAGAGTCTTCAGAAAACTTTGGTGGAATATTCCCAGTATAAAAAGGTAGCAGGATACGCTTTTTTGCTATTCAATTCATTATTGCAACTTTTGTCTGAAACTTTTGTCGAATATACTGCATAATTGTGGCTCCTTGTCATCCTGCTATAAAAGCTTGGCATGGTTGTTGCTTCATTTCCTTATTTCCACCGCGCTTTCACAATGGCTAAATTCTCTGCTAATTGATTAATAAATAATGTATCTCAAAAGGTTGTTTTCCTTTTTCATGCAGTTATTTTTTTAGAATTACACATTGGAATTGGAAGCATAACCTCGATTAGCCTATTTTCTCTTAGATTGGTTTATTTTGTTTAACTGTTTGGATAGGGTTTAATGCAACCGTACGTCAGCCCATATCTTCCTCAGTGTCTTTTTCAGTATCTTTTGAAAAGATTCTTTTCAATATTTATCTTTTCCACTCTACATAACAAAACTCTAAGGAATGTAATTCCAAGTCAAAGATTTTATTCAGTATCTTTTGAAAAGATTCTTTTCAATATTTATCTTTTCCACTCTACATAACAAAACTCTAAGGAATGTAATTCCAACTCAAAGATTTTAATATTTCTACTCATCTGCTGTTGTTAAAATGTTAGATAAACGTACTATTCACTATTAACTGGATGAGAAGATTGCGAAAGAGTACTAAGTTAACACTGCTAGTGCTAACGATAGGAATAGACAGACCAAAGTGTTGTAATGCGATTTTGATCTGAACACCTACTTCCTTTCTGGGTACTGATTAGTGATGTGATTACTCTACTCATAAATAAATACAAAATGAACAAAAAGCACGCGATGAATAACTAGCCGTAGACTTATAATAATTAAGTCAATGGTCCATGTAATGTAACTAGCATTAAGAAAGGAAAGGAGCGAAATTAATGCATTGTAATTTGAGGTGCAACAATGCAACTGCAGGGGATAAACATTAAGGCCAATACTGTAACAAAGTTTCACTTTAGTTGTTTAGTTTCCCTTCATGGGAAAATAGCATATGCAAAATACAGACATTAATGAACTGGTGGTGCATGGTGTGCCAATTAGCATGTGAAATATAAGACATGCTGCCATTCATTAGACATGTTTCTAATAAGAGTATCACTAGTATCAGTATATTTATTTAAGATTTTTCTTATAAATATGCGAATGTTGGTTGAGTTTGCTCATTGCTGCTTTTCACTATTCTTTATACCAAACGGAAGGGGATATTCCATAATTCTTGGAATATCGTATCAATTAATTTTTTTGTCGTCAAAAAGATGAATGTAAAAGTCATTGCAGCTCCATGTGGTCTCTTTTCTTGGAACTTATAGTCGTTAGAAGACATCCTGACAAATTTTTTTATCTTTTTTTACCAAAAATTATTCCTAAAATGCAAAATGCATTGTCTGTATTCTTATTACCTGTGTACTGTGTAGGTAGAAGGTAATGTATATCGAAAATGTACGTATGACGGTGAAAGTAGGAGATAGATGTTGGTTGACTGTGGACAACTTCTGTAGTACTTTCACCACTGCTGCGCTCTGTTCTGTTCTGGTTTCGATCAGACTATTTATTTTCCTGACATACTTACAAAGGTGCTTGTCTTGACTGTCACTTTCCGTTGATAAGTTGTTATAATAATGCATATTTTTTTGTATTTGCATGTTATATTTTATGCATAATTACTCAATTTACTTACAGTGACAAGTAAATCTTTCAAATGCCGTCCCTTCACAGCGTCGCACTCATTGTTATAATAAAAAAGAGTTACATATTTATTGTACCAGTGTGTGGGTGGACAAATTGTATTTCCCCATAGGGAGTCTTTCTCATTGTATTTATATACGTAGTACGTACATACTACTAACTGGTAGCTATATAGGTGGTTGCTGTTTAGGAAAGCATGATGATAATGATGATTCATGATTCGACTGATCTGCGGTGACAAGACAAATTCATTTTTTCAGTTTCACAATTTTGCTACTTTAAAGAAGCTTTTAAAGAAGAAGATTTTAAATGAATAAATGCATGGACAATTTTGAATGGCCAGTTTTTTACGAGGAGGTGTCATTTTCATTTTTAGTCATAAATGAACCACAAACCTTTGAAAGCGTTATGAATGTATGTGTGAATGTAAAAAACATGTTGGAAGGAAGAATGCCACATCAGCAATCGTTATACTAAAGGGTGAATAATGGATGGAGAATGAATAAAAAGAAAGGAGTAATAAAAGTAAAAGTAGCAAAGGTGGCAAGGATGAGAAAAATGACAAGTCTAAGCAGCAGAGGGAGAGATAAGGGAACTATTGAGAAGAGAAATAAAACGGTTGACGACGACGGTTGTGTCTACAACTCTCTACATTGCGTGCTACTTGCTGAGAAGCGGAAGGCTAAAGTAAA
>JAANSP010002150.1:0-13455 GCA_036850745.1 Homidia socia | reverse complement strand
AAAAAATACTTTTTCCTTTCAAGACTCTTCTTTTCCCTGTCAATTACTAAATATAGAGTCGGACCCACCAATTGTTCGCATTTCTTCATCATTTTGCTTCTTTCTCCTTCTAACACCAATCACCGTTAAATGTGACCACGTGGCCGAGAAAAATGGATAAATTGACTGTAAGGAAATTAGAGTATGTTTGTCTAAAAAGGAAATAAATTAAGGAAAGGGTTTCTTTCTTGCAACTTTGCTCCATGTTAAAACATATATGTATTTATTACTGCAATTTGTACAGGTACATATGCAAGCATTTTTGTCATCAAGCAAGTCATCACGATCATAACATGAAAGCTACTGACGACGCTGCTTGCTTTTTCTGTGTAACTGGGGTGTGTGTGCAGTATGCGCACACATTGAGCACATTTGAACTTTCTTTTCAACAGGAATAACGATATTGTTGATACTGCTTTTTGATGTTCGTCACTCGCAGCTTGTCATTCATCTGCTTTTTCTTTGATGATTACTACACTACTACTGAGCTGGCAAAGACTAACTACTTTGCAGGCACTACAAAAAAACGTACAAAAGTAAATAGGTCTACTGTCTGCTCACATGCTGTTGATGATGTAGTGCAGAGGTTGTTGCTAAGGTGTGTATACTTTTCTGCTTGACAACTCTGACTCCACAGAGAAATAAAATCAGGACAAGAGGAAATACCTTGTATGGCTTTATGAATGAGACACACTTAAAGTGCCAAAGGAGCAACAGCAGAGAAACCACTTGAAAAAGAGATTTCGCAAGTTGAAAAGAACACACATGCCATTGATCCAACAGCACATCATTAGCAATCCCTGCTTTCCCTGCAAAAAAATGTTGGTAAAAGGCTTTTAAAGAATAAAACGGCGTAATTTGCTAGAGAAACCAAACAACTTACCTGATGATATCATTATGGTGCAAGTACAACACAAGCATCATCGTCGTCGTCATGTTCAATAATAAAGTAGATTTTGATGATATTATATACCTTAATGATTTATTCTTGGTAATTTAGTTAATAAGTATAGTAGCATCAAACAGTTCTATCATCATCATCGTCATCAGCACAAAACTAATGACCATTTGACATTCCCGAAATAATCCATGCTTTCTTGTACTTTGACATGCTAGCTAATGCATATCTAAACGTATATATCCCTCACATCATTTTGTGAAGCAACTTTTTGATGGGATTTTTATGCGGAAAAGTTTTTTTTTGTATTTTTTTGGCTTGGGATGTGTTTGTCACTTTAAAACAATAACCAAACACGTATATTTTTTTCTCAACATTTCCTTGTAATGATCCCCATCATTTTCTTATTTTTTTGTTGGCTCCGTTTGTCATCGTCAACAGCACAAAACTAATGACCATTTGACATTGCCGAAATAATCCATGTTTTCTTGTACTTTGGCATGCTAGCTAATGCATATCTAAGCGTATATATCCCTCACATAATTATGTGAAGCAACTTTTTGATGGGATTTTTATGCGGAAAAGTTTTTTTGTATTTTTTTGGCTTGGGATGCGTTTGTCACTTTAAAACAATAACCAAACACGTATATTTTTTTCTCAACATTTCCTTGTAATGATCCCCATCATTTTTCTTATTTTTTGTTAGCTCCGTTTGTTCGATAACCCTTATAGATTGAAAATGATAGAACAACAACAGCAGTATCATGTATCATTATTACAATACAGATGACTGCTTCCATAACAATATCAGAATAACAGCATATCAAACTGCTGGTATCGGATCGTGTAACCAAGTAAAAACCTTTAGCCATCTTGTCATCATCCTCCCTATTATTATTTTATTCCTCTTTCTTCTTCTCCTCCTTGTTCTTCGTCGGGGTAGCATTAAGTAAACAAGAAAAGAAGAAGGAGGAGAAAAAGGCGCAAATATGTATAGAGGCGAAAAACGACTGGGAAATATGGAACATGATATTGCTTTTCCTCCCTGCTACACATTATTATTATCCTTTGCAATAATGACTTTTCCCCTCCACTAGTCTCTTTGGCGTTTTTCCCTGTGTTCACACACACACACACACCAACAGAGCAGCAGCAAAAGAAAAAAATAATGTATAAAGAAGCTGCTGCTGCTGCAAAAGAAGAAAGTTATTCTTTTCTCAGCTCGTCGTGACAACAACGATCAAGATCATAGCTCACTATATTTATACTGCTTTTTACTTTGTTATTAGAAAAAGAAACTCGTACAAGATCTTTGCTTGTATCAACTATCAGACATTTTTTTTCACTCTCTCTCTCTCTTCGTTAGCCACACCAATTCCTTAGCACCACCACCACTGCTACTGCTCCTTCCATGTGCTTTTTTATTCGTTAAATGATAAATATGAAATAAAAAGTCGTCAACCGATCCTATTTTCCTCTCTCTCTCTCCTTTCCTCTCTCCTGCAACACCCATTTCCAATGAGCTTCATTTCCATTTTAAACCCATTTTCCTCCTCTTCTTCTTCTTTTCCTCCTCCTCCTTCTCGTCCTCTTTCTACTTTTCTCTTTCTACTTTATTTCTTTTTTGGTGAAAAAGTTTATATTTTTTCTTATATGAGGAGCATGTAATAGAAAATACCGTATCGCTACCACCAACAGTAGCAACAACAGCTGAAAAAAAGAGTATTACAAGTGGTGGTGGACGAGGAGGCAGGAAAATTTATTTCCATTTTTTTTTTGTCGCAAAGCAAGCTCGTGCAATATTTACTGTTTTTGTTTACAATGTGCGTCGTCGTCTTGGTCGTCGTCAATGCTGCCGTGCTACTACTAGTTCTCTGTTGTTGATTTTTTTTCTTTGTCGTTTGTAAATACACACTACTTGTTTTCTTATTCCACTAAACTTTTTCTGGAAAAAGGAAAGAAAAACTGGAAATGTTGTTGTATTATCCTTTGCTGTTCTGTTATTTTTTTGCTGATGATGATGATGGCAGCAGAGTGGTGGGGTGATGGTGTTGGGTTGGCGGCATCCACTTAAACGACAGTGGAAAAAAATAAATGGTTCAATAATATCAATATATGTATACATTCTAGAATATTAAATTGCATTATTGTTTTCTAGTGAGGATAAAAGTAGAAAAAAATACTTTTAAAGAATACACCAAGCTATATACACAGCCTTATTTTTCTGCTACACATGCTGTTTAGAAATGCTATAGCGACTATCATCATCATCGCCGCCAAGGAAATGATCTTTTACTTGTCTCTTCTCATTCTCACTTTCCGCAGTCAAAAATATTACGCTGGTGGAGCAGAGCACAAGGTGCTGCTGCTGCTACTGGAGATGATGATCATTGTGTGGCAGAGTAGTATTATTGTATGTACTTCTCATGCATATTATAGATGCAGATGTCACGTTCAAGTGACTATGGAAATTGCTAAATGCTTTCTTTCTCAGCAAAAATTTGTGTACACTGAAAATGTGAAAAAATTCCTCTCTCTCTCTCCCTTACTTTACTTTTCCAGATGATGTCATTTTTTTCTAGAAAGTGTTGCTATATCTCTCTTGAAACGACTCCTTTATTGCTTCTCTCTCTCTTTCTGTCTCTATATCCTTCCACATGGTTGTTTGGGTTGGCATGAAAATGGAAAGAAAACACTGTGTCTTTATAAAAAGAATGAAAGTGGCGAAGAAATATTATTATAATCCACTGCGTTTTTTCTTTCCTTTTAACTTAACTTTTAAACAAAAAATGAGTCCTTTTTGTTTTTTAAACTAGTGCTTTCCTACCTAGCAGCACCATCAAAATGAGTATAGAGAGAATAGACCATGCATATACAGTAGTGTGCTTAGAAATGTGTTTGCTTCCTTCCTGAAAAAACGAAAACAAAGAGGCGTGCTTACATTTTTCCAAAAATAAATAAAACGACGCTGAGTTTTTGGTCGGTAGAAGAGAAAAAAGGAAGTAAAAGATAAGATATTTATTTACACAAGGCTTCGTCTTCTTCTTCCTCTTTAAAAAAGATCTAGAGAGAGAGTTGCTCTCTGACAACATCAACACCATCTGACATGTTTTATGCATTCTTTACACAAATTGCAACAGTCTGCGTGTAAAATCGAAAGAAAGAAAGAAGAACGAAAAGATAGAGAGGAAATGACAGTAAATCTTTTTGACTGTTGCTGCAGTTGAGAAAAAGTGTTTTCTGTCTGCAGTGCACAAGCTGCACACACAGTGCAAATGTGCTGCTGATGCTGATGAGCGTGTGATAACTATAACGAGTTTCTTTTGATGTTTGACATCAACAACAAACGAAAACTTGTCCATTTTCAACTGTGCCCATGTTATTATTATGTATTATTATTATACTTCTACTGCACTCAACTTTCAATGACTCAAGTTTTAAAATGTGAAAAAAATGAAAAGTAATAAGTTTTAGCTTCTCATTCTCCTTTTTTACAGTTGAACAATATGTTTGACAAAAAATCAACTATGATTATCGTCACCATTTTTGAAATGTCGTTTTGAAGTTGTAAAGTACCAACTTTTTCTCTCTCGTTTTCTCTACCAATGAAAATGTTGAATTTTGAAAAGTTGCTTGTGTAAGTCGCCAAGGGAATGAAACAGTCAAGAAAACAAATTCCAAGAAAAAAAAGTTTCCTTTATTATTATTTTTTAATTTTCCATTAGTGCAGGAAGGAAAAGAGAAATAAGTTTTTAGTAATGAAAACAAAGTGCATTTTTTCTCTGAATTCTTCCGATGATTTGTGTGAAAACTATAATTAATAAAACAATCCTTCCACGTTCCGCAATTTCTATAGAAAAATATTAGTAATGTCTGGTAATTCGAGAATCGTTTCAATTTTTATATAAGTGAAATTCCTAAAAACAGGATGACTGTTTCTTTTCCTTTTTTCGTATAAGTGGAGATTATTGATTGCGTCATAAAAATTGTTGTACAACTTTGCACATCCCTTCTCGTCTTTTTTTTCTTTTTCACTGTTTGTTTGTGTGTGTGACCTTTTAATGGAATTTCTTCTGAAAAAAGAAAAGGGAAAAAAGTTGGAACACTTATTGCTCTGCTCCTACATAATAAATATGGTGTGCATTTTTCATCAAATATAATCATATTTTAACTCCCTTGCTTGTTTTCACTGAAAACAAACACGTCCTCTCTAGAAGCATGTGAGCAGAGCGTTGTTAGCACGGCTACGAACAAAAAAGGATCACAGAGAAGGGATGGTTGATAAGATGATTATATTGCTATAATCATCATCCAAATGGTTATTACTACAATTTCACGATATCCTGATAATCTGAGAAAAAAATACCTCTGCTGCTACTGCTGCTATTTCAAGTTCATATTTCTCATATTATCATCTCAATCCCTATATCATTGTAATTATTATTATTATTACTGTTTTATTGCCAACTGACTACTGGGTTGATAGTACAAGTTTATACTCTGTATATACACTTCACTTTTATACACTCATCTTAGACTACATAGCCATCGCATTACCAATATATCGGGTCACTCAATAAATACTCAATTTTTTCGTTTGTTTGTTGGCACAAATGTAATGATGACCATATACTGCTCTGCAGCACATAACTATGCTGGTCAAAGCAAACTGATACGATATTTGGAAATGTAAGATCCACTGAAAAGCCGACTACCACCACCACCGCACCATAATCATCTTATGACCATATCCCCACACACTTATTATTATTACTAGCCATCATCTGGTTTTTTTTTCAAGAAAAAAAGTATGTGGGTATCTACAGGGGCACTAGAGAAAAGAAAGAAAGAAATGTGGATTTCTCTCTTCTTTTTGTTTTTGTCCTTTCACTCCAAAGAAGAATAACAATTGTGGGGCCACCCGGAAGGATAATAATGACAGAGGTAGATAATAATAATAATAATCATTTCGATACCAGTGGTGGTGGTTTTTCTATGTGTACTTACTGCCACTGATCTTGTAAAGCAAGTTGGTGTGAAGGATTTTTTTGCGTGGATGGTAGGTATACAGGCGTACCTAAATGGAATGTGTGACATACGGAAGGATGTCTAAGAGAAGCACTACAACAGAATAATATACAAAGTAGTTGGTCGTCTCTTCTGTCTTTTGGTTTCGTCGCCACATGCACATACTATACGAACACTTTTAGCAGTGAGAGAAAGTGAACAGGTAAACTTTTATAATAATAGGCGTACTAATAATGGGGGAGTTTGAGAAACACAAGGAAAAGTTTGTTCTTTTCTTTTTCTCCTGAGGGGAATATTTTTCTCCCCTTCGCTTCTTTCCTTTTTTCTTTGGTATCATCATTGTCATTGTGATCGTCGTCGTCGTCAGTTTATAGCTACTAGACTATAGGAAGAAGCAACTTGAAAAAAAAGAAAGAAAAGTGATCACACGCACACAGGGAGGAAGATGATGATAACGATGATGTGGACAATTCCTAAAAATCGAACAAGGTTGGATTTGAAAAAAGAGGGTGGATTGTTGATGGATAGGAGAAAAGACAAAATATATATAGAGAGAATGAACTTTTTAAGAAATAAAAAAGAAGAATCCAGTTTTGGTTTCTACTACTACTACAACTACTACGTATTATTATGATTATTGATATGATTATTACAGTCTGATACTGCAGAGCAATGCTCTTATTACGTGATGATGCACCTAAGTAGACAAAATGAGAGCCATATGTGCACTGTGTGCAAATGGAAGCAAGCATGGAAAATGGCATTAATAAATGAGGAAAAAGAAAGAGGAAAAAAGTTTACTTGAGGTTTTCTACATTATTTCCCTTTTTAATTTAGCAACTATTTCTTTCCTTTCCCCAGGAAAGCATACCTGTCCTCTTGCTTGAATATCTTTTTAAAAAAGTAAAGATGATTCAGGTCAAACAAAATTTCAGATGAACATTTATTTATTTTTTATACATATTTATGTACACATTCCATTTATTTATCGAAACTGTATGGTATATGATTATTGATATGATTATTACAGTCTGATACTGCAGAGCAATGCTCTTATTACGTGATGATGCACCTAAGTAGACAAAATGAGAGCCATATGTGCACTATGTGCAAATGGAAGCAAGCATGGAAAACGGCATTAATAAATGAGGAAAAAGAAAGAGGAAGAAAGTTTGCTTGAGGTTTTCTACATTATTTCCCTTTTTAATTTAGCAACTATTTCTTCCCTTTCCCCAGAACAGCATACCTGTCCTCTTGCTTGAATATCTTTTAAAAAAGGTAAAGATGATTCAGGTCAAACAAAATTTCAGATGAACATTTATTTATTTTTTATACATATTTATGTAATACGCATTGCATTTATTTATTGAAACTGTATGGTAATAAGATAGACGGGAAAAGATGAGAAGAAAGAACAAGGCAGTTGTTTTCTGATTCCTTTTGTCTGTCTTGTCGTGACCATGATGATTGTATTCGTCCTTGCTTGCTTTAAAAAAGTTTATTTTCCGTCGTCTTAGACGGGAAAAGATGAGAAGGAAGAACAAGGCAGTTGTTTTCTGATTCCTTTTGTCTGTCTTGTCGTGACCATGATGATTGTATTCGTCCTTGCTTGCTTTAAAAAAGTTTATTTTCCGTTGTCTCTTCTCTCTTTTACTTTGTTCTGCTGACAAATGATAATACAATGGGTGATCCTGTGCTACTGCTACTGCTGCTGGTAGTGCTAGTGGTGGAATTAAAAGTTTCATGTGATCTTTTCTGGCAAAAAAGTTTTTTTTTCTCAAGGAGAATAGGAAGAAGAAAGGACAACATTACGAAAGAAATTGATACGAATCCTTCTTTCCTTTCTTCTTTTTCTGTCCCTTCGTTCTCTTTTATTTTAGTGGCTAGTCATGTAACCATGTTGTGTGTACCTATGTAGGTATGTATATATACGGTTTGGTCATACTTGGCAACTTTACAGCGGAAGACAAAGAGACAGAGAGTGCATGCAACGGGGTATTACATATATATATGTTTATTCTTTTTTAAAGACAGAATTAAGGAGACAAAAAAGTTGGGTGGAAACAAGAAACAAACGGATGAAAAGATAAGGAACCAACGAGAAAAGTATAACTGTTTCTCTTTTTTCAATGGATGCACTTTCCTCTATGAGAAAACTAAGTTGAGAATGAATGGAAATCGGATTGCATCAGCAAAAGTAACAACAACCGCTTCACCAGAGGAGAAGGAGGAGGAGGTGGAGCACCAGTAACAGCAACGGATATCCTTTTTCCTCTGTTGAATCTGTGTATACTTACATTTGTGTGCATTTGTCTTTTTGCTGTTGCATAAAAATATTGAGAGAGGATTGAGAAAGAGGAGGTTTGCAAGTCTAAAAAGACAGCATATATTTTTCTTTCCTTCTTTTTTTTGTTTCAATGGAAGAAAGGGTGTAGATTACCGGATGTTTCGTCAACGTTATTATTGCTGCTGCTGTTGTTGTTGCCGTTGCTGCACGCGTGTGATCATTATATATTTTTGTGCAGTTTTGTCTCCGTTTGTACTGTCGTTCTCATACTATTGACACGTTGTATGCTTGTATCTTTTCTATGTCTGGAAATTGGAGAAAAGTGAAGTGAAAATGTAGACAGATGAAAAAAGGGAGAGAGGGAGGGAAAAAACATGAGAAAGAAAGAAAAGTTTTTTCCTCTACTTTACTTTTTTTTGTTTCGTCACAGATTTGATTTCTCCTTTCCGCCGTTTTTTTTCTTTCTCGCTCTGTCTCTCTTTTTCCTTTGAAATTAATTCAGCTGAAACTAAAAGTGAAGAAAAAACAGTGTGTTTTCCAATGGAACATTGATTATTTTTTCGTGCTTTTTTGAGAAATTAAGAAAAAATAAATTTCAGGGATTTTTAATCAAGTTGGGTGGGTTCACAAAAGAAGGAGAAGTTTGATGGTCAGTTGGTTTTCTTGGCGTGGTGATGTTAGTGGTGGTGGTTTCACTTGGATTAATCTGTTAAAGATATATAGCAGCGCACAAGATGTGAGAAGGGTGATGGTTGAATTGAAAGTCAGAAGGTGAAAGGCAATATGTTTTTTGGAGCGAAAATAGAGAGAGAGAAAGAAGGATCCGGATATCTTATTGCTTTCCCATTCATTATTTTATACTGCAGCAGCATTAGTTGTAGGAGGAGAAGAAGAAAACAAAAAAGCAAGAAGGGGAAAAGAAATACATCTGGAGAGGAAGGAAGCAAGTGTTACAGCAAAATAAAATATGGCAATCCCACCACTACCTCATCTATTTACAGCTATCGGTTCAATTAAGCAAGGAATCAAAAATAGGCTCTTTAGTACAACTCTCTCTCTCTCTTATTTTCTCGAGGCTCGATAAGTAGTGGTTTTACTTTGGGTGGATGGAGTTGGATATTATTATGGCAGCGTGTTTGGTTTTGCCTTCTTCTTCTTTTCTTTGCTCCTTCTAGCTACTTACTTAAGGTACTTTGCTCACCTATTTCCCTCCTCTTGTTCTTCTTCATTCTTGAAAGACTCAAACTGAAAGTGGCATCTCATCTACTTCTTTTCCATCACAGTTATTTTTTTCTTTCTTTTTTCGTTTCCTTTTTTCTTGTTACTTGTTTTCCTTTCCCCTCTCTCTTCAATTCGTCCCAGCTTAATTTTCATTAGATTTCTTAGGAAAAAAGTGGGAAAGGTAATCATGATGGTGGAAGAAAAGAAGTGGAAGCAGAAAAAAAANTTTTTTCTTGTTACTTGTTTTCCTTTCCCCTCTCTCTTCAATTCGTCCCAGCTTAATTTTCATTAGATTTCTTAGGAAAAAAGTGGGAAAGGTAATCATGATGGTGGAAGAAAAGAAGTGGAAGCAGAAAAAAAATCGAGGAAGAAAGTAGTAAAGTAATAAGTAAGTGCTGCCGCTATACTACACCATTTTCGTTGCTACTACTACTCCTACTACTGCTGCTGTTGTTGCTGATCAGGCAGTAAATGAGTCAAGTTCATTCATTTGTGAAATATTGAGAGTGAGAGAAATAGTGAAACATGCTGGTGGTGGTGCAAGTAAGGAAAAAAGCAAGGAGGAAGAGAGCGTTACGAGTTGCACATCTACCAAAATGTATTATTATGACGGTGGTGCTAGTAGTGCATGCATCATTCATTCTGTTTTTCTCCATTTTCACTGCTTTACTACCACCACCACCACTACAATTACAACCAGAGAACAGATTGAGTATTGCACATTCAGCAATAATAACAATCCAAAAGTATTGCTTTTCCTGGCTCTTCTTCTTCTTCTTTCTTCCTCCTCCTTTTCGTTTTAGTCTTGAGTCTTGTGTGTGTGCATCTGGTGATGGCAAAGTTGGTGGTAGTAAAGTGAGTAGTGATGCTGGTAGAACAAGTAGTGATGGTGGTGGTAGCGGTGGTTGAAGTAGTGACGGTGAATAATATTTCATTCCGTTTTATTACTTTACTACTCTCCAGCAAACTTAAGCTCTTTTTCCTTTTCTTCTTCTTCATTTTATGCTGCTTTTAGTGAATGAAGAAAATGCATGGAGAGAAAAACAATGTGAAATTAGGCATTGTTTTAAAATTAACTACGTTTTCCCTTCTCCCTCTTTCCCTCTCGTTTTCATCATCATCGCCACCAGACTTTTTGCGTTTTGTATATTATGTAAATAAGAGAGATATTATAATGCGTGCGTATATATATTTCTTTACAACAAACACCATATGTACCGCTGGTAATGATGATGATTATTACAGTTATTATGACAATAATGAAGTATTCGTTAATTTTTAGCTACTTCATTCATTCCGAGTAATTAAGTTGATACGCTGCTTGGCTCTGCTTGGTGGATGATTGTGGTGGTACTTTTTTCTTGCTGACTGGTGCAATTATCGGAAATAATGCTGCTGTATTGTATGAGCAAAATGCTATATATTTTTTAAAGGAGGAACGTGTATATGGGCAGTTAGCAAGGAAATGTGCGTTTCTTTCGTTTCTTTTCGCTACGGAAGTATTTTGTTTTCTCCCTTGGATTAATAATACAGCAGACTTATTAGTGGAGGAGGAAGAGGGAAAAGGAGACTGGATATATAATTACGGTGAGGGAGGAATGGGATATAGATTGATAGAAAGCATGAAACTTTTGAAGTTGAGCAAGCAGGAAAAATGTACAGTGGAGGAGTGATAAGAGTATTTTTAGAGAGACAGCGATAAGAGGAAAGTTAAGTTCTTTACATTTTTGGATTATTATGTTTTTCCGATATCCCGGTCTTAAGGATTTCCCGGTATTAAGTTTTTTATTTAGAAAAAAAGATAAAGGAGAAATAGGAAACATTTTTTAATTTGGATTTTGTGCTTGTTCTATGAGATGTTTTAATGGATTTTTACGATGGTCAGGAAATAACGCAAGAATGTCAACGAGGAGTAAATTATGTGCCACAGTTAAAAAAATTTACAAAATGGGACATGGAATGGAATTTTTATTTTAAATTTGCCTTAACAATGTCCTATTTTCGTACATAAAAATGCGACTCGCCATCTTGTAGTTTTAATTACAGATACCAAAAAACATTTCTTTACTTTTTTGAAAAATTCCAGACAATGGTTTGGTTTCTCTTTATTTAGCGAACCTAAGCAAAATCAAAAGTATTGTCCAAAAAAATTGCTAAATACATATATGTGTACTACTATTATTATTTCTAGTACCGTTCCAACTGTGCAAAATATTTAATGTTTCTGTTTTTACCCAAGAATGCAGATGGTGGTGGAGTGGTGAGTTTTTAGTAGTGGCAGTGTAGTTAGTCGTGGCAGTTGCACATCCCATCATCATCACCAGCTTGTCTATTCTTTGTACATATCTGGTACGGAACTTCCCATAGCGAGCTGGCTCCTAGCTGTCGTCATCTTCGTCATCATCATCATCGTCCGCAAGACTGCGATTACAAGCAAGGATTTCAATGGTATTCTTGTTGAGTAATGGTAGCAGTGGCAAAAACTCAATTTTATGTTTCTTATTGCTACACTAAAGTATTTAGCAAACTTTTTCATGAAACCACTGAAACAAATAAGATGCGGACGGACAGAATGTGTGCAGCAGCAACTGCTGAGCAGTGTATAAAAAACTCTGCACTAAATACAGTCAATCGACTAGTCTGTTGTATCATTAAAGACGATGCTGCTGCTGTTGTTGTTTGGTCATATTATAAAGCTTCTGGAAAAAAAGTTTACGTATAAAACAAAATATTGAACAGCAGACCAGCCACTTTGCTTGCGGTTCCCTTTCACAGCTGTGGGCCGCCCTGTTTTATTGTTGGTGAAGTAGAGAGTTGGAAGCTGGAAGGAAACCTCGTTATCATCAATATCATCATCATCATCGTGTCGTGGCCAATGTTGATGATCCAAACAAAACTACTGTTCGTGGTGAAAGTAGCAATAGCAACAGAAGCAGAATACAACAGAGACAACAATGGAGACAACACATTGTAGCAACCTCGTTGTCGTCATCATCATCATCATCATCGTCACTACCGCTGTCATATTTTCCTATTGTCTTTTACGCAGCTTTATTCTCTACTGTGTTTCTACTGCTCTCATCCTTCTCTCTCCCTCTTTATTTCTTGCAACTTCCGCCTTTATTATTATTGCAATTGACAAAAAGACAAGCAGAGAAGAAAACCCCAACAGCTTTTGTAAGAAATGTAGAAAGTGGTTGTTGGTTTGTCGAGAAAAGAGTGGAATGATGATGGTGGTAGTGGTAGTATTAGCTAATAATGCTAATAGTAGTAAAAATAATAATAGTAATAAGAAGAAGATGAAAATAGTTGAGAAAATCGAAAAAGGAAAAAGAAAGGAATGAAATGAAATGGAGAAATAAAAAGGGAATTTTGCTCATTTACTTTCACTGTTGTTGAGGAGTGTAGTGAGCAGAAAGAAGGAGAGAGAGAGACAAAAAGTCATTAAGAAAAAAGACGGTCATCGTCGTCTTCCTTCCTTCCTTTTCTGGATTTTTGCTAGGCAAAAGAATGAGGAGGAGAGGAAGAAAAGGTCTTTTTTTCTGCGCTTTTCCGCCTTTTATTATATTCGCTCAATATTATGCAGACAATTTTTCCCTGCTTGGTTTTACAAGAAAGTGTGAGAGAAGCAGCAGCAGAAGAAGAAGAAAAGGCGTACTAAAAGAGAGCAACAACCAGCAGCAGCATTAGAGAAGCAGAGAGAGAGAGAGGATGAATGGAATTTTGTTCATTTTGTGAAAGGAGATAGGAACAAGTAGTTGAACAGCAGAAGCAGCACTTGAGTGCATGCATTAAAACTGTTATGGGATATTTCATTGAAACGTTGCTATTGCAAACGAAACGAATGCATATTATGGAACAGTTAGTAGGCTGCTGTTGCTGCTGTTGGCTGGTTTGTATTATAGTTTGTAGTAGACACAGACACTCGATTTTTTGCATAAATATGTGGACTAGTGAGATGAGATGCTTTTATAAAATGAAC
>JAANSP010002149.1:0-13456 GCA_036850745.1 Homidia socia | reverse complement strand
CTTAATCCAGAAAAATTTTCAGTCGAGTGAAAAACTAAAAATGTTTGAATTTCGAGGTTATACTGGTGAAAATTGTTACCTGACTCCATCACCAAATAATTATTTCCACCCTCAATTACAGAACTCGCATTGGAATGCCTGATGAATGAAACAACAAGTGCTTGTCAAAAACCAACTTCCAAACTTGAAAAAACTTAATTTACGCGTAACGAGCCTGCCACTCAAAGAGGATGGCATATTCACAGAAATTCTGCACAAGTTTAGAAATACGCTTGAGTATTTCTATGTGAAGGAAAAAGGTGGAGTTCTGAGGGACATGGCTGAAGCACCTAATACACTTCAAATGCCCTTGATGAAAAAGTTGAGGTGTTTGCGCTTGGATAATGTTTTTGTCGAGTTGCATGGAAATCCTCAGGATTCGGAGCGAGAGTTTCCCGTACTGAATCAAGTGACACTGAAATGCCAAACAATTTTTGGGTTCCGAAAATGGGTGGACCAGTCCTGCTTTCCTTCTGTGACCTCCCTCACTGTTTCATTGTACTCGGAAGAGGATTGGGAGTATGTCGACTTTGATTTGCGTGCAATGACAGCCCTTAGGAATACGTTCTCCAATATTCAAACATTGAATATAACGCTCCAGATTCATTGAAAAAGGTGCTTCTTGAAAATACTCTCTCCATCCGGAATTTGACAGGTAGTTAAATGAATTACCTTAAGCATTTATCATTTTGTTTTGTTTAAAAAAGTAATTTTAACAAACAAAGTAAAAATTGTCTTTAATTTTAACTTGAAAACAGAGCTGAGGACACTCTCCTTGGTCAGCTTTGATGTTCTACCGACTTATGTCCTGATATCTGACGTGACGTTCGATTTTGCATTTTTGAAAATACCAAAGCTGAGCAGCTTGAATTTTCTCGGTGGATTTTTTGTAAGTTTATTTATGAACATGAAAAATAACAAGCTTTGATTAGCACTTGACCAAACCTTTCTTTCTGCGTAGCCTACAGAGGAAATGGAAGAGAAGGGGTTAATAGCTGGAAGTGGCATTAAAACTGATGATTACTGTCAAGTCTACCGGGACAATTTTCTCGCATTTGATAGTGATGATGAAGACACGGAAGATGATGATCCCAACTTGGGATGATTTGAAAATGCAAATTTATTACTATTTCACTTCAAGTTTAGGCTGTCACAATTCTTTTAAAAGTATTTCTATCAATTTCTAAACATTTTGGTACATTTGCTTTATGTGGAAAATGTGAACATTTGCATGTATCGATTTTTTACATTTAAAAAATAGTCATGACAAAGCCTAGTATAGCCAACTTACGTTTCAAAAACTTAATAGAAACTTATGCTTTTTAGTAATCAAAGAAACATTCGTTTTTTCGCAAAAAAACTTGTTCATGTTTGGCTAATAAAATGGAGGTGCGATTCGCTCCTACCCTTAAAACTATTTTGTTATCCAGAAAATACTAGACTTTTGTTGTTTTCAGTAATTAATGAAACCTTTTAAAATTTAGTTTATAACCTTTGTTATTATTATTATACTCCTTTTCTTGTATATTTTTTTACATTCTACATTTCAAATGCTACCTTTCGTAGTTTTAAATACAGAAATATTATTTAGCAATATGTAAGCACCATGCTACAAGCACTCGTCTTCAACATTGCATTTAGTATCAAAAACCAAGTGTGAAGTAAAGAAAAATATTTTCCTATACAAACTGGTACTTTAATTGATTATTTCGATTACTTTTATTTATTAGTAATTTATTATTTCTATTATAAAAAGAAAGCAAGACGCCTATAATCAGCCTATTTCATTCAGTTACTTGTTCTGGACTACAATTCTGATAAGATCTGACGAAGATTTTATTTACTCAAAAGAATGAGTTAAAATTGGGGAACTGTTATCATCAGCGAATAGAGATGTCATGGTTTTTTGTCCAACTTTTATTGATTTGTAAACCAAATACTTTGTATAATTTTTAATGAGAAAATCAGATGCGTGGGGATATATTCGTTATTTCATCGTGTATTTACATTGCAGTAACAGCACTGCTTTGCACTGTTCTCATCAACCAAAGTTTGAAAATTTACACAAAATTTATTAATTTGTTTTAGATATTTCCAAATTTGCATAGATAATTATTTTTCAGCAAATCCTTAAATTGACTTTTAAAAAGTAGACAGTTGTGACAGACCTCTACAGACACGGCTATTTGAAGCAGTTTTTGACAATGAAATGAAGTAATAAAAACACGTAACACTACAACCGAATCATTATAAAAATTTTATTTACAACAAGTTTAGTGGGAAATGGTATGCTTAGGGCGTATGCAAGAAACTTTTTGGAACAAATTTTTAAATTTAAATTTACAACTCCAATTTAGTTTTGCATATTGATTAACTTATTGACTCCAATCAATTGAGTATCTTAACTATACTTATTGAAATAAACAAGTACATATTGAACAACTCAGTTGAATAATTTACTTTTAGCTATACGAGCGTTTTCTCAAAAATAGATGAATTCTTCCAAAATATCTTAAAGGTTAATTAATTGAAAGTACAATAATAATGTGTGCTTGTATACAGACAGAGTATCCTTTAAAACATTATTTTGAAAAATATATATAAAAAAACTCACAATAATCTTTATTATCTGGTTATCCTCACTGTCTTGACTCTTGTTCTAGTTAGCTTATTGCGAATAAAGCTGAGCTCAGAATCACCGACGCCAAAATTAAAGAACAACAGTGCACCGCAGAACAAATTCAGCTCCACATTTCGCCGCTTCAACGCAATGCGCAGAGGAGTAGAAAAAGAACAATATTATTATTGTCCTTTGCCCTTTTTACCTTCGAAATACCCTGTCATACTAGTTCGCATTACAACTAATGAAAAAATTGCAAAATAAATAATGAAAGCCTTCTTTGTAATTTATTATTATTCACAAAATAGGGTTTCTGTGGGTTAAAAAAATATGCCAAGTGGGAAAGAGAAAATTGGAAAAAAACCAAAATAGTTACAAAGTACAACTGATGTCCTTTTATAAAAACAAAGAATGGTTAGGCTGGTAAATGCTATTTAAAAATTAAAGCATCAAAATGCAATTAAATTCAAATGCATGTGTTTTGCTTTATTTCTTTGTATTCATTTAAATAACAGAATCAACACTTTTTTAACAACTGAAATAGAAAATTTCAAACAATATTCAAAAATTTGTTTTGTGTACTTCTAATATTACAAAAAAAATATTTTCCGGCAAATTCTTAAATTTAGTATTAAAAAAGTACACAGTTTGTATCACACCTCAGCAGATGCGGCTATTCGATATTGTTTTTGCAATTACTGTGTATTAAAAAGTACTTTACAGTACAATCAGTTTATTTTTAAATCTGTATAATTTTGCCAGTAGATTTATAGAGCCAATAGCCAATGTATCAGTCAAAATGTTAAGCTCTAGTATAATGTTGAAAATTGATTTATAATTTAATCTATTACGTGCAGTCGAAAACTCCATTCAACTATGATTACTGTGATAAAAAGTTACTACTTTACTTAATAATTTAAATTTAGAAGAACGACAGTGTTTTCGAAACCAGATCGATTCAAAATGTTCTTGTCTTTTATTAATGTTAACTAGAATTAAGGTAAAATTACATGCGACAAAAATAGGGACAAAACACTGACAGGGAAATTTAAACTTATTCACATGCTTTTCGGTTATGCCTGTGTAGTCCACCGCAGGAAGCATATTCCTTCCCACAAATCTGACATGCAAAAGGTTTTTGCCCAGTGTGTTTCCGAAGATGAGCTTGAGAGCATGAAACAAGTGCAGAGATTTTTTCATTGCAGAACAAACAACTTTTAAGGTTTCGCGCACCAGCAGCTTCTGAATGGCAACATTTTATGTGCTGGTTGAGCTGCTGATTATTTTTGAATGTTTTCAGACAAATTTTGCACTCTGCCGGTCTATGGTCAGTGTGCATAAATTGATGCCTCTTAAGTTCGCTGGCAGTCACAAACGATTTCTGACATTTTCCACATTTATATGGTCTTTCATGGGTGTGCTTGCGTCTTCGATGATTCAAAAGTTCCTCAGCAGTAACATACCGCAGTTTGCAAATGTCACAGGAGTGAGTACGCTCGATGGTGTGTTTGCGAGTTATGTGGCGATACAAATGATAGTTCCGAGCAAACTGCTGAGCACAAATTTGGCATTTATGCGGCATCTCCTTCAAGTGTACATTTTTGGTGTGACGAGCCAGTATTGAGCTTTGTGTAAAGGATTTTCGGCAGATAGTACATTTGAATGGTCGCTCGTTTGTGTGGGTTCTCATATGGCAATTCAAGTCACCCTTTCTGTTGAATTTCTTGTCACAAATTTCGCACTTGTGATGTTTTTCCTGTTGGTGCACTGCTTTTGTATGCGATTTAAGGTCGCCACTCCGTGAAAATTCCTTGTCACAAATATCACAAGAGACAGGTTTTTCGAAAGTGTGAACTCGAAGATGAATTTCTAACTTGGCTGTCGAGCTACACCAATATTCACAAAACAAACAGAAATGCTTTTTGAGTCCATGTTTTTCAAAGTTAATTTTTTCCGCATGTAGTTTCAATGAATCACCCATTTTTTGTAAATATCCTGCAAAACTGTATCCTCCTGCCTCCTGTGGTGATTACAGCCAATTTTGTCAGCTCTTCTTCTGAAATTTCAGTTTTTGTAGGAGGTATAAGAATTGTTGTACATGTACCGTGTAATGTAAGCTACAAAGATTGGAATCTGCGCAGAGTAATAGCTAGTAATGTCTTATCAAATATGTCGTTGTAAATAACTAAAGTTTTCACTTGAAAAGAACAAATTCATGACATGATCGTTTTCTTTTGGGGAAAAAATTGACTTCAGTAGTACTTCATTTTGCTTTCGGCCAAACACAAAATGCTGGTACCGGTATCAAAATGAAGCGAGTTAAAATTTCTTCTTTGTCGAAATCGCACTGTTTGTGTAGGAAAATGAGGAACAGATATAAAGCACGAATAAAAGCATAATATTTAACTGTGTGGATGAATATTATTTAATTTTTAAAATTTCACTCTCTAGAAACGACCACCTTCAAAAGCGTAAACGATTTTATAATAGTGGAATTGTAAGCAAAATGCAAAAAAAACCTAAGCCTGAATTCATACGATTCACATTCCCTTTCACTTTTTCAAGCTCACTGTTCAAGCAACAAAAGCAAACTGAATTGTAGACGGTGGCTTTTTTCATTATCTTTTTCAGCAACTTCAAAATACACCAGCCAGAGGGCGAATCTTGTGCTAGATGCTGTGCAGTTGTTGTTTGTAAGCAGAACAAATGAGAAAAATATTTTGTTCTTGGGAACTCCACCATATGTAGGCTTACACTACCGACCAACTCAAAAAGGCAGTAAACCTGTAAATAAAAGAAGCGTGGAGAAGGATTCTGGAAAAAGCTTTGGTATTTCATGGCTGAAAGTTGAAAGCACTCTACACTAGCAAGAACCATTGCAAAGCAATAAAATGTGAACAGCACGTGTTTTCTTTAAAGAGACTTGCTATTACTGGTCGGAGCAGAGCTCAAAACAGGGTTACAAATACGTGTTTAACTATACATTCATCTCACAAAATGTATTTTACATGAGCCGGTCGGTGTCGTAAACTTTTAATATTCACAAAACTGGCTCTCTATAACAACTTGTTACAATGAACCGGTTTGCGTTTTTGTTCACCACGAAAGTTTCCTACATGTAAACTTACCATGAAAGAGGCAACTTGAGAATTACTGTTGTGACTGAAGTTTTTGGCAAAACCATGCCATTTATCGTGAAAAACATGTGCATGTGTAATTGACTTCCGAGAAAAACAGACTTTTTTAAGAAAGAGAGCACTTTTTCAAGTAAACTCAAATTCAATCCGGAAAACAAAAATTTCCTTTCATAAATAATTTTCAATTTATAAAGTAAATTAGCTTCCATGTACGCATGGGTTTACCACCATCGTATCATTTCTTCGAATTCGGTGTAAACTAATTTGTTGGCATTCGATTCACGAGAAGGAGTGTTTTAATTATTGATTGTAAAGTGTGCTAAATAATCCGTTTTCAATTCAATAAATCATTATAAATGCGTTAAAATGCAGTTCTCTATCCTGGAAAAAAATTATTTGAAAACGTTCCCGCTGTTTCCACTATGCGCTTTTATAATGAAGACTTCCCGTTTTTCAATTTTCAATGAACACCAAAGATTTTTAGAACTGCCAAGATTTTTTCAAAATCTAATAATAAAGTATACTAATTATAAAGCAAATTAAAGCAGGTCTTTTCATTTATTTTTCGCAAATTAGATTCTTTTTCTGTAACGTAAAAATACCAAGCGCAGCGAGTAGATCGAAATGTAAAAGGTGATTTCCTTACAAGAAAAAATAATGTACTAATTCTCTGCATACAAGGTTTAAAAAATCCTACCATTATTACCAACATTTTTGTCATTATTGGGACAGATATCTGCAACGAAAAGTCTATAAAAAGCTTTCCATTTAAGAAAAAGAAAACAACACACAGCTTAATCCACTTTTTGTCACATCCAGTTTTGGGTTCACAATCACAAGAATCCCGATTGGACTGCAGACGTGCATGGTTACAACTTGCTTTGCATGTGTGGATAACGCAAGCCGACAAAACATTGTCCACAAACCGGTTTTGGTCAGTGGTATGCCATTGCCTACTAACAGTCAATCAGAATAACACAAGCATTCCTTTCCAACTTTTGATCAATACTTTTCCATTTTTAGAATAAGGTTTGCCCCCATACGTACTGGAAACTGGCTCTACATTTCCAATCATATCACCTCTTTGAATAAAAATACGTAAACCATCCGGTGTGATTGAATTTTTGCATAATATTTGCCATTTGTTAAAAGCAGTGCATTTTCATCATCGACTGTGTGCTAAATAATAAGAGCTAAATTTGATAAAAGTAATTAACTGTTTAGTGCATTGAACTTTTATCAGGAAATTTAATGATTCCTAATGCTCAAAAGACAATTCGCCAGACAATTAAAGATCAACGGCCAATAATGGCGTTGAATGAGATTCATTCATTCGTGTACTCATTTCTTCTGTTGTGCTTTACTGATGCTACTCTAGTGAACATTTCGGTTACGCCATCAAATTTTTTTATTAATATTAAGATTAAATTGCCAATTTAAATTCCAGTATGCATACACGTATCAGGTTTTTGTTCTGATGCACGAAAAATTTCGTATGTGTCAACAGCCCTGTAGACGCATTACTGTTACGTGTCAACACGCTAGTTGACGCATTATTATTACTCTTTATCAGTCCTGAAGACGCAAAAATTGTAATCCGTCAACATCGTTGTTAACGCATAAAATTGGTAGTGGGGCTGTTTAACATTTACATGCGTCAGAAAAACATGATAACTTCAAATATTAATCATGGGGTCTCGTCCTTAGGGACAGTTAAAATGGCTGAGGATTATGTACATATTTTATTCTTTGCTACTGCCAAGGCTATCATACATATCAGTAATGCGTCAATGGGGTTGTTAACAACAACATTCTTACTCTCAACATGATGTGAACTTATTTTGTTTAGAATAAAAATGTGTTTTCAGTTCATGTGATTCACTTTGTACGGTAAAATGGAATTTTGCAGTATTTTTCCATAAAGCGTTTTTATCTGTTAACTTTTAACCTTTAGTTGATGAAGCAAAAATTTTCCTACTACAACAGTCATTCCAAAGAAGCCATAAATGATAGCTGGCAAATGTATGTCCTGCATCGTTATCATTTTCCACGTCTCTGCTCTCGTAAAGTCTTACGTTGGTTTGGACAAGCCTTTCTTACATTTTTCTCTAGTTCTATTTGCTCATTACCTGCTTGTTCACTGGTAAAATAAAATTTATGACCTTTTTGCCTTTGATTATGTATAAAATTAATGGGGAGAGGAAAAGCTCAATAATAATTATAAAACTGTACTCTACTGTCTACTGAGTTGTTTTTTCGTGTAATTGTTAATACTTATTGACGTAAATGGCTCATCCAACAGATTTAAATAAATAACAATGCGGTCCTAGCGTGTAGGAAGCAGTGAAGTTTCCTAATTGTGTTCAAATACGATTTCCATAACCCATTATTAAAACATTCAATTCACCACTTAAGTTATTTTTTAGCAAAAATGAAAAATATTTTGTATTGAGAAAGAAAATATTCATGCAAGAAATTAAGATATTTCTCAATCATTTATTTAGTTTAGTTGTCGGACTTGCCCAGTTTTTTGTCAACAAATATTCGACAAAATTCCACTGCTTGTAGTAAATGCTATCATGCTTGCCCTTGATTTTTTGTACCAATTCATGCTCTGATGTGCTCATCATGATCTTCACCCCAACTGACACCACATTTAGAATAATATTTTGAAACCTGAAAAACATGAAAACTTTGTGAGCATTCTAAGTTTTTGAATGAACGCTGAATGAAGAGTATCTTAAACTTAAGGAAAACTGCTGAAAAATTCAGAGAAAAATAAACGAATTAGGAAAAACCCTTTCCACGAAGAAAGCATCATTTAGTTCATACAAAAGGGATGCATACTATCATAAAAAATACAACGCTTCTTTGATACCATACACGCATTTGGAATAAGCTCTGCGATGACGGACCAGGAAAGTCATTAATTAATTTAAAAAACGACTCTCAATTCATTTCATAACCACAAAATAAAAGGAAGGTTCATGATACTGATTGAGTATAAAAATCAAGTCAGCAGTGCCATTCGTGCCTTTTTTTTCATCTGCTTCATTCCACACCAGTCTCCTATTTATTCAGGAGAAATAAAAATCAGTATTGCTGCTTATATCGTCAAAAGTGACGCATTGCGTGTTAAAAAATAATTTGTTAGGAAAATAAAAATTCACACTCACCTCCAAAGTGAACAAAGTTTTTCGATGTCCTTCGACTTAAGTTACTTCTTGCTACTTGCATGTTCAGTGCAAGTTGTGATTGGTACTCATTATGATCGTGGCGATTTTATTCCCGAAAGACCATGTGCAACTCTCTTCGCTGAAACCAACTTTGCTGGAGGGTCATTTCAGATGCAAGACTTTGACCAGTCTGCTAATTTGAAATGGGACTACCGCGCATCTATTGCTGGCTGGGAAAACACGGGTTCTGTTAAGGTGGAAAGTGGTTGTAAAGTGGCTGTTTGTAATGATTCATATTTTCTAGGAAACTGTCATTTGCTTACGTTGGACGTTCCAGACATGTCTGCCATCATTTCTGGATTGCGTTCTGCAAACTGCACCTGCCACAGAGTAAGTTAAACTACACGTTTTATAGTCACGTTTTATACAATTTTGTTGTAAATGTTGTAATTATGGCTCAGATGAGTTTATGTAAAGAAACTAGACAATCAACGAGTACTGACAAGAATCAGCGACGCAAAAGCAGATTTTGTGGCAAGTGTAAGCATGCATGTTAAACCATATCTAAATTTAGAACGCCCGTTTTCAATGCATGAAATTTAAAATCGTCGTAAACGGCAGATCGGTCACGTTTTAATTCGTAACGTACCTGTCAAAGGAATAAACATTCTGACAAACCTTGAATGGAATGCTACGGGTGTTTTGCTAAAAAAGATGTAAAAATTGAATGTCGTATTAGCTTTTGGTGGGGGTACCCGTTTAGTGATCGAATAGTGAAAGAAATTTTTTATAAGTATTATTTATACATTTTGGACGAACGGGCAGACGGCGCAGAACTGGATAAATCGACAAAGTCGTTAAAACATAGTACTTTAAGAGCTTTTCCTTCTTAAATAGTAGAAAAATTTAAAACTTCTTTACAGTACATCTTCCAAGTTCCAATGTACTTTGCGACAGATGATATTGATGTTTTGGGAATAAAAAGAATAATATTAAACAATTTTGTTTTTTAGGAATGTCGGTGCGAGGATATCCAGATTGGAAAGGATGAGTATGTCAGGGCATATCTAAAAGGAGGTTGCAGCACCTGCGACTCAGAATACATTCAGAGTCCTAGTTCTTATTATCATATTCCCAGCAAAGTAAGGAATGCAGTGACTGCATTTATTCTCAGCAGAGGTTGCAATTTGACAATCTACACTGAAGAGAATTTTGGAGGGCAAGCGACAGTTATCACAAGTTCGGTGTACCAGGTACCGCTGGGAGTGTACGAGAACCCCATATCACACGTAGACACTCTCTGTACTTGACCAATGATTCACTTTTGTTTTCTAGGGATTTCGTGGAATTGCTGCATCCTACCGTGTTTTTTGTGATAATGATCAGTTCCGTCCCCGCCCTTCTGTGATAAGATTGTGTAAGTCGCTTGAAGAAATCCCTGATTGTTGCATCTCCAAAAAAGCACTATCATTATTATTTTTAATTTAGCCCCCAGGATTGAGCTTCCCACTAGCGTTGAAGAATTATTTAGCTTGATGGCCACCAATAACACTCTTTTGAATCATCCTGGCCTTCTTGCCGCACTCAGGTCAGCAGAAAATGGACGGAGTCACAAAATTGCGTACGTTGTTAGTCTTGGAGCATTAGACCATGTAAGGTTTATATCGCAGTCTCCAAATAGACGGATATTATAATTTCATCTAATTTACAAGGAAGGCAGTAAAAGAATACATACAAATCTACATTTTTATAACTAAATGCGATAAGAGTGCAAGTAGAGCGTAAATATGTTGCGTCCACTTTTTAAATGTGTGAGTGTTTACTGAAACTTGTCAGTTGACTTCTCTTTCAAAAGTTTCAGCTATAATTACTAGTCGTAAAGTCTAATAGCCGAAACTAGTCTTGTAATGTAACATCAAAATATAATTTTATTTTTAACGGTGTGAATTCGACACATTGATGGATTTCGGACTTTTGCCGTGAAATCGGCAAAAGCTTTGAGCAGATAGCTCTGCCGTCCAACACATTCTAGTTATCTATTTGAGTCTGGTTGTATTTGCTTAGATATTAGGAAAAGTTGAAAACATCGGTTACATTGAAGTTGCGATTTCAAACAGTAAACCATCGCCAGAAAAAATATTTATTATAATAATAACAATTAAAACTTTACCAAATGAAGCTGTTTTAATAACCCGGTATTTTTATTTAGGGTATGTATGGATTCCCTCATTGCTCGGTCCACATCCACCACAACAAAACAACGTAATTCTTTTAACGCAAAGAACATTTTTATTACATTTGATAACTGTGAAAGGTAATATTTGGTTACTTTGGTTTGAAACAACATTCAATGAGAAATTATAATTGTCCACTAAGGCTCACAAACTTTGTAGCCTTTTGCAAACACATACATTTAAAAATGTCCAAATATCGTCAATCAAAACTCGTTTCAACACTGTGTAAGCACGACAGTGTTTTTTTAGATTCTGATTAATTTGTCGGTTATTTGTTTGTTTTTAACTCTCAAGAGTGTGCACCATTTCTGTTAACGTGGATTCGCTGGGTTTAACAACACATATCAAATTAATTAATGTACCTATTGCGTATGGACACAATTCTCTTGAGGGTGACCACAGACTAATGGCCAGTTTAGATGAGTACCTTTCAACGAAGGAGAGCTTCAAAGGAATCTTACCAAATGCCGTGATTATCTCGCACTCTTTTGCCGACAGAAATTTTACCGAAGCACAATCGGGTTTTCAACGCAAGCTGCAAGCACTACACTCACTGAGGCATCGTCTAGTAGACGAAGCATACTCAAACGTTGTGTTTGTATTAGAGACTTTTAGGGATAGTAGTTTGTCAGTTTCAGAAAAAAGGCAGCCGGAAGCAAGAATTCAAGGATTTATGAATGAAATAGAAAATAAGTGGTCATTTCCAACGCCAACGAACATTAACATAAACATAAATACTGACCACTTTGATTCAAAACATGTGAACGGTCACAGGAGGATGGAAAACGAAGAGTACTGGCCACTTAATCTTCAAACTAGTCTTGACAATATTTGTAACAAAACTGGAGACCCTTTAGGACAGGCAATTTTAAAGTCCTTCTTTCGTATCAAGGACATAACTCCCTATAATAGATTTTCCATGTTTCTTGATGCCCTGCCGTCCAATCATAGCAAGGTAATTCAGTATAGAAAAATGGCAACAGATCCTAAAGTTTATCAACCAATGTGGAAAATGTTACAAAATCTAAAAGTAGAGTTGTTGAGAGAAAAAACGTTAAGAATGGAGGCTACTGGGAACGTTCAAAAGTTGAAGGTCGAGATAACCGACCTAAAATTGGATATGGAATCAGAAAGTTCAAAGTTCAAAACGTATCTAGAGTCAGAGATTGCAAAACTGAATGCGCAACTAGAGAAAGAGAGAAACAGGTTCGAAAAATTGAAGACAAATATAACCAATTTTGCTAAAAAGATAAAAAAGGAGTTCCAAAAATTGAATACAACAATTACCAATCTTGCAGAGAGTTGTGATGAAAAAATGTTTGATCAAAATTTTTACTAAAACAAAATGTATGTTTTCATAAAAGCAGGGATTTAACATTAAAAAAGAGAGGTCATTTTAGAGGTCGATGGTGATTGTATAGAACGTGTGTACAGTTTTAAATATCTTGGTCTTACACATTCTACTCTAAATTTTAAATTACGTTACGATACAACGATATACGAATAGGTATTTTCCTTTTATTTTCGCAATGTATCTTATCTGCACTTATAACTCTCTTATCATTTTCGAAAACAATCTCTCATCTCCAGCTAGCCCATTCATTAAATTTTTACCTGGAATATAACACGAGAACTTCTTTTTCGCCAGTGTTTTTTCTAATAGACTTGAAAATGAGAATTATTAGCTTACTGTCAATTTCAGTCGAATAAATGGACATTTATATTAATAATACATATTATATTGATATTTTGTGTTTGCTTTATCTAGTTACCTGTTTAAATGATTTGATAAAACAGCAATTATAAAGCTTTTCGAAATAGAAAATTTAAAACAATATACATATTGGTCATGTATAAATTCATAGAAATTTGGAAATTTTAACGAAAAATCTTGTTTGAATACAAAATATTTAAACGAATTTTTCGAAGTTACAAAAACATTACTTTTTTATGAAAACTGATTGATTGAAACAAATGTGGAGAAGCTATTTTTTTTAGCAAAAAGTAGACATTGAAACCTGCACAATGAGTCTACAAGGTGTGGTTTTAAGTGCTATATACTGTTTGATAACTATTGGCTAGAATTAAAAGTCATTGTTTCATTGCAATTTTACATGTTTCATTACTTATTTTTTAACAAATTTTACCGCTGTTTCTTAAAGGAGACTTGGATAATAATTTTCATTGCGCAGATTCAAGTTGCTTTTTCATGCTAAATAGCTATTTAAATTCCCTAGAACATAAACTAAT
>JAANSP010002147.1:0-13459 GCA_036850745.1 Homidia socia | reverse complement strand
ATATCTTGTGACTCGCATAGAAATTTTTTTATACTTATTACAGGCCCTCACCAAGTTCCAAGTTCAGTTCTACTATAATAATACTCTCATACAGAGTCATAGTGTGCGTTTTCCTCTCTTCACCAACTACTACTACCACCACCACATCAACCATTTTGCTTCTCTCTCTCTGGATATTGGGTATATAAGGTGACTATTATTATCATTATTATTATTATTATTACAGCATAGCCGCAACAGCCTCAGCTACCACCACCACCACCACACACAACAGTGCTTCTTTTTTTCTGCTGACTTCACTATTCTATATTATTATTACTACTACGTCTTCCTTTCTTTTGCCTCTCTCGCGTTCCCTATCAAACTGGGTCTTTGTAGGTATTATTATTCAGTTTTTGAGATTCTCCTTTCAGGCAGGCTGTGTGGTGCATGGTGAGTGTGTGTGTGAGAGTGAGTCAGATATACATATAAATGGTGCAGCAGTCATATAAACGCGTATTAACAAAGTATAAAGTTTTATATTACTTCACTTTAATAGTATATCTACACGCACATTATTATTATTACAAAAGTGGAAATAGGAGCAAAAGTGCATTATACATATATAATATGTTTATATAGATAAATATATCTATTTATGCTTATTTCGCTACTTTTACAAAGTATCATCATCATCAACATCATCACCGTCATCCTGAGCCGATGGGCTTTTTCAACCTTATTACCTTAAAAACCACCGACTGCTGTTGCTCTGCTTTATCTGAAAAGAAAAAAAATAATATTATATCAACAACATCGTTTATTGACTATATAGTAGTAGGAATATTAGTCAAAACCACTATCACTCATGTACTTATTACTATTCTTATTATTCCTCTTATTATTGCCATTATATCAGTCACTCAGTCAGTCAGTCAGGACGGATGGTAAAAGAGTGAGAAATTTATGTATAACGCTTTTTTTGTTATATAAGCGAAAAACGTGTACACATTCACAAAACACAACAACCAGAGCAACTAAACTCCGTTGAAAAGTGAGTGAGTCTGGCCTGGCAGGAGCAGCCAAAGGAACGCAAATCGTACGTTACTTACGTGAAACAACGTGTTTTCTCTTATTTCTCCTTATTATGATTTTATAGCAATCTTTAGGAGACTGGTATAGTTGCAGGCGGCAGGAGTGCAAGTAGTTGTATAATACTTATCGTAATTTATATTGGTATCACTCTCGCTACTACTACTCCTATCACTACTACTACTCTTTTCTATTATGGTCCCTATTACAATATAATTTTCCTTTTCAAAGTAAGTTGAGAGAGAGAGATGTAACGTGTGCCATTCTTCTCTTTTCTACTTGTATTATTATTATTGTATACATATTAGTTTTTATCTTATAAGGGGGTTTCCTCGTTGTCGTGCCGGTCTCTTTTCATATAAATGCGTAATATTATGCAGTTGAGGTAGAATCCTTTTTTTGCATTCATGCATCCTATGAATCATACGGTGTGTGTGTGTGTGTACTACTTCCCTAAAAAATTTACAGTGGCACACGCATAAGCAGTTTTACAACAATATACCTATGCACTGTATATATTTTATAGGAGCAGTAATTTTTGTCGGAATTATATAACAAAAGCAAACACTTTAAACACGCATATCTTTTCCAACCATATCACCATCTCCGTATATAATAATAATAATAAAGTGTGTGGTGATGGTTTTGTTGTCGCTTTAAGGAGAATTTATATGATGCGTTTTGTTGAACGCTTTCTATATTTATATAATAACGCTTTTTAAGTTGATACTTTTAATAGAAAAGGACATTGGTGAAGGTTGTTTGAGTTTTTTGTTGTTATTACGGTTATTGTTGTGTCGGATTGTTTTTTAAAAGTTTACATTTACATGAATGTTATTATGGAGTATAGACATATAATACGCAGTATAAAAAACGGAGAGTGTTGCGGTAATGTTTTACCCATTCTATTTTTTGTACATTTTTTTACAAAAATTATTGCTAACTTATCGGTTGTTGTGCGTGCTTTGTGCAAATTACTTTGCTCTCTCATTTTATAACGCATTTATCAATATTTCAATGAAAGCATACTATATTAGTAGAAACAAACTGACGGTGTTTTTGGGAAAATTCTCCTCATGTAAAGTTCTGAAATCACAACAACAGTCTTCAAAATGATCATGCCTTATTTTTTGATTTAGTTTAAAAACGAAGAATATACAATGCATTTTTATGTACTTTAGAAATGAATGACTTTTGGAAAATATTCTCGTTTATCTAAACATGATGCATTTATATAATTAACAACATTCAATTTCATTTTCACTAGATAAATGAGCTAAAAACTGGAGCAGTAGTTAACAGAGTAAACAGCTAGATAAACATTGGGGTGTTATGCGACAACTTCTTTGGGTTTGCATGCCCCTCGTTCCTTGTTACAAATCATGTCGCGTAATTGTCAGTTGTCAATGCGGTGTTCAGAGTGGGATTAAAAGAAAGTAAATTAAAGACAACAATAATTAAAAATTCATTAATACTGTACACCTTGTAAATAGTTAACCAGTAACTGCACGTTTTAGATTTTCAGTTTTTAGGTTTGTCATACATTTTTTTAATGTTGAAACATTAATTCAACCCACACCAAAAACGATAATAGTAAATATAATGATGGACACAAAAGCAAAACCACAGCATGTAATTTACAATGCATCCGTTTGATTTCCATGAAAATGCGGGTGCATTTGCATGAAGCAAAACTATTAGCATACAAGTAGGTATTTAATGGCTTGTTACATAACCAACCTTCTACTACAACATTATTACTTACTACCTGTGCATTGTACAGGTTCTATTTTTTATTTCAAAACAAAATACATACATGACAATAATCCTTCCGTTGCATTTTTTCGTTTTTCTGAGCACTCCACTCTAGGAAAAAAACTAGGTGGGTGAAAGAGATTCAAGATTCAATAACATCAAAGTGTATGCTATGTAGGGGAAGGATAACCCTATGCACTCCCTATAAATGTTCTTAGAATTATAAAAGTAGGGGATGCTTCCGCTGCTGCTTCACAATGCCCTATTATGAGTAAACGCAATATACCTACATACGTAGTTTAAGGCGCACTTTACATTGCATTCATTTTTGTTTACCCTTTTCCGAATGCATTCACCACATCGGGCATATAAGTGTGAGAATGAAATCTCCAATCTATACGTAAAGTTGTTCAATCCCCCTTCACCTTGCTGCGTAATACCAGTTTTATAACATTTCCAGTTCAATGTATAATATTATAGAAACGGGGAATGCTCTCGCTCAAAAAACTTGAACACGCAGCAGAGAGAAGAAGAAGAAAGCAAAGTGCATTCAATTCAAAAACAATATTGCGTAGGCATATAACAGGGGCATCTCTTTTGAGCTTGTTGTTATTATATCTACTTTTTTATACGAACCAACGAATAAGTGTATTGTTGTATTCCATGTATTCGTTTGTTTCTTTAACTTGCAGCAGCATTAGTAACAGTATAGGATACATCCAATATAAACAAGAAAAGTGCGTACGAGCCTATCTGGAATAAGCAAAAGGAATAATATGATAACGTTTTTTTCTCTTCTTTTGCAGCAGCAGCAGCATTAGTAACAGTATAGGATACATCCAATATAAACAAGAAAAGTGCGTACGAGCCTATCTGGAATAAGCAAAAGGAATAATATGATAACGTTTTTTTCTCTTCTCCTTCTCCTTCTTCTCTTGTTGTTGCGTTATCCATACACTCTCTTTAGACTTGCTTCATTCTGGTATAGTATAATAAGCATAGTAAGACTCACTTGTTAGTGAATATTATAACGTTGTGATAGTGGATGGCCAAAGAGAGGAGAGGAAAATGCCATGTCCCTATATACGAAATGCAATGCTTTAGCAAAGACTGCTATTATGCCTTTGCTTCTCTCCATTCTCTCTCACCCTTCCCGTTCTTCTTTTTCTGAGTATCTCTCTGTTTGTGTGTGTGTGTGCGTTCTTCTATGTAAAGCTGCAGTTGTTGTAAGAGGGCTTATAATACCAGTAAAAAGTGCATTTTCCTGATATACCTATTCTGATATTCGTCCGTATAGGACGCTTATTAGTTTTCCTCCTCTCTCTCTCTCTCTCACTCTTCTCATCTCTCTCTCTTTTTCTTTATTATTCAACACGAGCTGGAGAGGAGACAAACCGAATAGAAGATAGACACACAGACACACACACGCATAATATAAAAAAGTACTTTACTTGCTGTGTAGTTGATATATAGAAGTAAGCTTGGTTGCTTACTACTACCACCACCACCACCACTATTACCAGTCTCGACAAAAACATCAGTCTCATAGTGTTACATACATATATACACATTATTATTATTATATACCTCCTCACTTGGCGTACTCTGCTGATATAATAATATAATATTACAAAACAGTTCCTCCAAAAAGGTATACCATATAGCAAGTTTATAAGTACATCTATTTACTCCTTTTAAAAGGAAAAAGGACATAATAAGGAGAAAAGCTCTCTCTCTCTCTCTCTGAAAAGAGTCAGTGTGTAATAGTAATAATAGCAATAATAATAATAATACGGAAAACTATTAAGTATTTCGTTTTGCTCGGTACTTGCTGCTAGAGAGTGCAACCACGACTATTTGTATTAATAATATCATTATTACCATTTCATTACAAGAGCACTATATAAGCATATAAAAACGTTTTATACAATATTCATGTGAAAAGGAAGAAGAAAGGCCGCGTATCATTATCGTCTACTACCATCATCGTCATTCATATATACAGAATATGTCCGTCCGTATTATTATTATTATTATACATATAAAGTAGCTGAAAAAAGAGAATAAGTTAAGTTTGTTGTTATTGTGTGTGCATATGAGTGTGTGTGTGTGATCATGCTTTTTTTGCCTATAAGTAACTTATAAAGGATATAATTTTATATGCACACGCACTTTTTAGGGATATTGTTTGTGAATTCATTCATAAAATGATATTGTCCTTTTTTATATTCAACCTACTTTACAGTAATAATAAATCTACATGGTAGTAGAGAGATATCCTATAATATGGCACGTACCTATATTAAACGATTTTATATCGCCTTTATCGTGTCAATTGTCTTGTCGTGAATGAAATAAATAATGTGCACATGTGAATGAATAGGTATGTTGTGCAGTGAACAGTTTTTATTTTTGTAAAAAGCACTTGTCAGGTTTTGTATAAAAAAAGTGTTAAGCTATTTCTGTAATTGAAGATCATACAAGTAATCAAAGACATGAAACCCTAACCTGTCCAAGTGTTGGACAATTGTACTAGTGTAAAAGAAAAAAAATTGAATGAAATAAATAATGTGCACATGTGAATGAATAGGTATGTTGTGCAGTGAACAGTTTTTATTTTTGTAAAAAGCACTTGTCAGGTTTTGTATAAAAAAGTGTTAAGCTATTTCAGTAATTGAAGATTATACAAGTAATCAAAGACATGAAACCCTAACCTGTCCAAGTGTTGGACAATTGTACTAGTGTTAAAGAAAAAAAATACTTTGAGCTACACATAATTGATTTGATAGGAATATATGTAAGCACGTGACACTATAGCTTTTGCAATATTAATGTCTGATACAATATTTAGGATTATTATTACGGCTGTCATTGCTATTATTATATGACATGACTCTTTTTAGTGTAAAGTGAGTTGGTGAAGATAAAAACAAAATGTGGCGAGGTGTTTTGGTAGTTTTTTTACATGTTATATTTTTTTCCTTATAGGAAACCGTACATCCCATTCTGGCGCAGTGAAAACAGTTTTAAACCACAAATTTACAAGTATCATCATTAACAACACTAGTAAGTGACGTTGTCTTTTTTATTAAATAAATTGTTTGTAGTGTATTGAACTATATGTTTTTTTCACATGATGAGTAAAGATTATTATCATCATCATCCAGATATATTATTATTATTACTTACTTTTGTCAGTGCAACAACTTAATTACACTGCAACACAAGGTAGTAATTATGCCATGTCTTGGTCTTTCACCTGTTATGCAAAAATAAAGTGTGGTAGTGGCAGTAGTTATAGAAGAGAGCATAAACAAAGTATCCACGTTTCGCTTGAAACATTAGCCTACTGACTGACTGACTGACTGAAAGAGCTGTCGGTGGGGGTATGCAATCCGATGGAATCTCTTTTTTTTCTGTCCTTTTTATATACTGTCTTTCCACCTCCAAATATGTGTATTTACTTATATGCATTTTCAACAACCAGAATCACATTATATATAAAAAATAATAATAATGAAACATATATACAAGCACACGTAGTAGTAAACCTATAATTTTATACTCTGTTTGTCGACAATGTTGGGTAATAATATGAAAGAAAGTTTGCTCTTGATCCGTCTAGCTCAAATAGCATGCAACATCAACAAATAGATACATAACAAAATTATTATATAATAATAATGAAACATATATACAAGCACACGTAGTAGTAAACCTATAATTTTATACTCTGTTTGTCGACAATGTTGCGTAATAATATGAAAGAAAGTTTGCTCTTGATCCGTCTAGCTCAAATAGCATGCAACATCAACAAATAGATACATAACAAAATTATTATATGCTATACATTGTCCTATCTTCATTCCCATCACTAGTCAACAACCCGCATTTTATACATCTATTTAAGAGCGACCAACTCTCAAAGACTCAAAGCTTTATACCCTTGAAAACATACAAGACTTTATTTTATTTTATATCAACTGATATATATATATGCACCATCATCACCACGAGTTGAGAAAGAAAGCACACTGTTTTCTTATCATGAGCAAAGTACATACAGGGAAATATCTATAAAGTGTAGAAACAAGAAAAAAAACTAGACATATGCACTGCGTTCACGAGGGTGCTTGTGCTTAACTTTCATTATAATTTACTGGAGCAAGACGAAATAATATAACTAAGAAGAAAAGAAGCGTATGATTATATATGCTCTTACAAAAACATATAGATATATTCCATACCTTTCCCTTTTTTGAAAGGTTTTTGTTACGCATTGCAATGTGTCTAGTTCGAGTGCAAGGTCTAAAAGAGAGTTTTGAAAAGTTATATATGAGAAAGCAAGAAAACGCTGGGAAACATGGTGCGTGTGCAATGGTGTAAGAGATGAAAACAAGCACGGTGACAAAAAAAGTAAAGCAGCAACAAACCTCTTTTTATAGAGCATATAAAGTAGGTATGCATATTTTCCCAAATGCACGTAAATGTACTTATCATTAAATGCATACATGTATATCTAAATATATGAAGCTGAAAACCAACAAAATATTCAAGACGACCTTCACAAAGAAAGAAATAGTTTCACCATTCGTGTATATCTATTTATAAGGTACATGTATAATACACGACGATTACATAATTATATATGTAGTAGTTTCATCAAAAAGTAATCTGATGAAAGAATGTCGAGGGAAAGTATAGGAAAAGAAGGATATAAGGTTGATAAAATGAGATGTGTGGTGGATATGAGATAGATAACTAGGTGTTGGTGGTATTGGGTATCCCGTCAAATATAACCCATTTATCCTTTACGCTGCTTAGGATCATATCGTTGTCACTAAACTTGCCTTTGCAAGAAAAGGAGTTTAATAATAATATTGCCTAAAAGCTGCTTCAGGTGTCGACTCCTCCTATTACAGGTATTTTGTGTAGTATATCTTATAAAACATTCAAAATCTTGTTTTCCTTATACGGGAAAAGTAAAAACGTTCATATTATTAGCAGTATTATTAAAGGTAACATGCTGTTGTACTCTTGAAATACATACACACATAGTTGCAGTTTTGAGGTTTTTGAGCATAAACCCTGTTCGATGTGGGAATATAAAGAAATGCGTTGCATACAAAAGATCAAGAAGAAAAGTCTGTAGGGCTGACGGCATGGCACATGGTACAACTCCTGTTCTCAGCGTCACGAGACCTCAACAAAATACACGTAATAGACTCTAGAAGAATAAAGAAAACGAGGTTAGAATGAAAGCATATCATTGCAAAAAAAGGTTCTTGATACGATGAAACTCATGTCATAGGGTACGAACCGAGAACGTAAAAACTACTACTCACTTTTTCAAAACTTGCATAAATATGTAATCTTTCCAGAGGTGTACTCTCGTACACACACTTAATAACTCATGATATATAGTTTATACCAAAATGTCTTCAAGGAGTGCTTAAAACCAATTTTGTATCGATAAAAATGAACGGTTGACAACAAACAGACAATATATAAAGGGATTTTTAAAAAATAACATAATACTGCAACGTCTATCCTTTCAATATATTCCATATAGCATAGGGGTTGCTATACTGCAGCTGAAAGTTGTTGCAAATTTTATACTCGTACACAGGAGGCGGAGGCACGTCACGTATTTATGCAATGAAGTTGGAAGTTGGAATACCTCAAGTGGGTACAAAATATGTATACAAGTAGTAGTAGCGGTATGAAGTAGAAGTCAATAAGGGAAAAGAATAAAGGTCAAAGCGTTTTTGCACTTTTTTCGTGGAAAAGAAAAACAAAGATCAAGATCAGTTGCAGTCAGCCGAATCCAGAGAATATCCAAATATCTTGACTTTCCTTGTGTATTTGCATGCGTACATAAAAAAGGAATACAGGGGGAAAATCGAAAAGACAAGCTTTATCTTGACTTTCCTTGTGTATTTGCATGCGTACATAGAAAAGGAATACAGGGGGAAAAATCGAAAAGACAAGCTTCTTGCTCTTATATATGATATCAAACAGTATCAACATGTTTTTTGTTTCCTGTTTTCTTTGGTATATTAGAAAATATTATTCATATATAAAAAGTGGATAATCGCAAACTCGTCGCGAATATCGCATTTATATTTGTGCATTTATATACTATGAAAAAGGTTTCTGGGTATGTATGTTTCTATCTCTTGGTAAGTAGTGACATTTCCCAGAATCATATAGAACTGTGTATATAGAGGTGCATAAGTTTATATAAATACACGCAGAAAAAAGAGAATGAATCTTTTGTAGCGCTTGTTCTTGCATTTTACACATAGAAAACTCACTTTACCGTTAAACTAAAGTCACGATGAAACGTTCGTTATTGGTCACCAGAAATTCGTTTCAAGTATTCAGTCGGGAGACATGTTTTTCCAAAGAAATCTACAAAAACATGCTTTTTCCATCTTCATACGCCTTAGCTAATGCCTTTTGCTGGTTTATACAAAAAAATCATCTCCTGTTGTGTAGGCATATACATCAGAATAGTTTATGTGAAAAGGTTAAGGAAAAAAGTGCGGTGATGATGATGATTGTAATGCCCGATAGGAAAAGAGAAGTTTTAGTCAAAGAAGAGAGAACTTTTCCATGTTTATATATACTTAGAAGGAAGGATCAAGAGATTCATATCTTAAGGATATGTACATGTTTTACCTTCTCTATATCTATGTTGGAATATTCTTTTATTTTGATATATAATTCTCTCTTTTCTTATGGAAAACACCCTTACTATAACCAAACTACTACAAGCTCTGCATTAACAATAACGACGGCATCAACTAAAGTGTCTATGTCCATGCAGTGTTGCCTATATAATCTACGCCAAGCTAGTATTAGTGCTTGTAAGAATGAGGAAGAAAAATAGCGTTCTTCTTCTTCTTTTTCGTTCTTAAGAGCAGGAGCAACCAAAGAGAGAGAGAGAGTCTTTCCTTTTCTTTTCCCGTTTCTTTCCTTCTTCCCTCTTTTTCCTATCTCTTCCCTATAAAAATATTCTATCCCAGTAATAGGTTTACTCGGTCTACTACAAAGCAGAAGCAGGAGTCTTCAATAGAGCCTTCAGTTTCTTTAATAATATTATTGTGATGACGATAAGAAGAAGAAGAAGAGAGCATAGAGGAGGAAGAGAAAAAAGGAGGAATAGCTCTTCCACTTCTCTTTCGCTCTCTTCAAGCAAGTTTACTACAGCAGCAGTCTTAAAAAGCCTTAATGTATAATTTTTTTCTATACATATAGCCAGTAAGGAAGAAGTCGCTTCTATAGAAAAGCAAGGGTTCTCTGCTCTGTTGACGGTGGTGGTGGTGACTCACTCACACTCACTCGTCCGCACATACACACTTTTACAGAAAATCTTTCTTCTCTCTCTCTTTTATGTATTGTTAGAAGACGTAGAGAGAAGTAGTATGTTATTCAAGTAGAGTTTCAGCTTGCTAAAGCTTTACTCTGCACGCCACTTACTACTACCACTACTACCATAGTACATAGCCGTCCTAGTAGAAGTAGTAGTTTAGTTGATGTTGTGCTTTAGCTTTTTGGGTTCTTCTCTTTTTTCTCCCCTATTTCTTCATAATAATATCGTATGAAGGCAGTCAGTCGGTATAACGATAGGAGTCGGTAAAGAAGAAGGGAAGAAGAAAGAAAAAGGACGCTTTTCGTTTCTCTCTCTCTGTGTGTGTCTACTTGTAGTAGTTTTTCATATACCGCTGGCTGTACTGGTATTATAACTATCATCATCATCATCACACTTCGTATACAAATATAATATACCAAAAGCATCATCATCATCCTGGTGATCGTCATCGTAAGGAAAACTACGTACGTTTTGTAGTAGGCACTATTTAAGCGCGTGTACCACGCCACCACCGCCACCACCATCACCGCCACCATCATCCATATTATTATTATATACCTATACTTCTTCTTTACTTCTCTTCCTATTTGCTGTGTGTACTTACATTAGATTTTCTCTACAAAAGAAGGCCACTCGACGACGACGACGCTTGTATTACGCTTTTATAATATTATATCAAACAAGTAAGTGAAGGACTTTGTATTTTCTTCTTATTCTTTTTTTTCTCTCTCTCTCTTAGGATGTAGTCTATTTCCCTTTTATTCATTCACAACCACGACCACCACACACACAACCACCACCACTACTATTACTTTCTTTATATGACACACGAAACGAACGATATCTTTCATGATGGCAATAACTAGCAAAACGGAGCACATATTAGTATTACTTGAGTGAGTAGTTGCAGACAGGGACAAGTAGTGGAGAAAAAGGCGAGTAAGCTTTTCTAAAAGCATGTATCCTTTCTTCTTGCATATTTTATAATATTCACATGTCTTCTCTCTCTCTCCATTTGCCTTTGTTGCACTTTTCTCTTGACTTGATATTACTCACTTTTTTCTCTCTCTCTCTTTATATTCAATCTTTGGATATACCTACGCATCTACAATATATGTATCCTAGTAGAATAACGTATTATTATTGTTATTACACAACATTATTATCCGCAGCTGTGTTTCTCAGCTTTAAGGGATATTTTTCTCTTCTTTTCTATCTTTCTGTTGGAATAGTAGTTTTTTGTGATCATTCCTTAATACCAACCTCTACATTCTTATGTCCATATTATATGAACCTGTCTCTTCACTTTTCTTGTACTCAATACATGAAAAACACAATGTAAACGGATATATTTTAGCGTTGTATATGTACACACTTACAAACCGAGAGTTTGATGATCAAAATCAGAATATAGGTTTAAGTAACTTTTTTCTAAACAAGGTCTTTTCCTCTCCAGCTGCTGGCATATTTACGCTCCTTAGATATAATAAGTCGTAGATATATACACACGCAATAAGGCAGCTAAGGTAAATTCATGAATAAGTAATGTTAGTATACTGAGGGAAAAGTAGTACAAGCATCATGTATGCATACAAGTACATTTTCCTTACATTTTTCAAAATAGGTCCATCTAGTTTTTTGTATATAACTCTATATTATTATTTTTTTGTTATTTGCGTATTTATCGCATGCAACTTGTAATAGGTGACAAGTGCAAGTTCGATTTAAACCTTGTAACCTGATTCCCGATTTTCACTGTACACACTATGCAGTGTGCACCTTTTGCAAAATCATTAATAAAATAATCATTGAGTCATGAATACATGATGCAACGAATGGTAGGAGAAATGTACATTTCATTTTGCAAAACTCATGATACGAGTCCCTTCTTTTCACCTTTTTAGTTCCATGTGCTCCATTCATTTCGTTCCATTTTATACAAAACATGCATCTGTACATGCTTGGAAGGTGAAGCGCAAGTTGTCAGAAAGAAAAACAAACACCTTCTCATTGAGAAAACGTTCCTTTGTTCATTTCTATTTATAAATTCAGTCATCAAATTTATCTTTCCGTACATTTGGTGCATTAATATGAACGAATTTTATTTTCACTTTTTCGGGTTTGTTAATGTAAATGCATTTCCGCCGAACAGACAAGACATAATACAAATACTCAGGATTACAAATGAATAGTTGTATGCAAGCAAAAAGCATATACACTTTGCTTTAAATGTGCATTTTTTATTTTATTTCATTGCAGTTGGAGGCAACTAACTCAATGAGGAAAAAATCGAACTAAAGGATAGTATGAAACTATTTTCAACAACACCGGAAGAATAAAACCTTTTTTCATTAAAGACATCGCGCAATAAGCAGAAACACTTTGAAGTCTTTCATTAGATATCGATAGGCAACTCAACCATCACCTCTCCTATTCTTTGATGATAATAGCGGACTGAGACTTTGCTGCAGTGTGTAACCAAATATGAAAAGTCCCGTTGTGGAAGTATAAATTTTTTGTACTATCGTCAATCGGACCTCAGCTGACAACCTCTGTCAAATAGCTGACGATAATTCAAAGGACTTTGTGTTTCGTCGGAGTTACCTAGTTTTGCTAGAAGAAGCCAGTTCCAGATCTAATTCACAAGGTAAGCATTTTTTAATTTTTTATTTCTTCCCTTCAATAGCTTCCCGTCATCACGTCACGTCACTTCTTTCATTTACTTATTTAGCGCTCGTATTTCTAAAAGATCGGTATCGTTGTATTAAGGCATGGAATAAGCATTCACAGCATAAGTTGTAAGCAAACCATAACCATATTTAAAATGATAAACATTGTTTAACGCACCCAGGCATCATTTCCTCCTCAAAAGTTTTTTTTCGAACATTTTCGATTCGATTGGGATTCATTACGTTGTTCTGTTTGAAAAGAAAAACATTTTTCGAACCATACATACAATACAAGAGCAGTAAGAACATAAGTAAGTAGGTGGCAAAAAAATATGGCGCATACCTAAATTGAATTTTACAATTTTAAATTTGGCATTTTTCTACATTTCTATCTGCGAAAGCTGTTGTAAAGTTTCTTTATTCTTGGCAGTTTTCAAATAGTGCTAAAAATAACTTTGCAGCTTTGTGAGAAAGCAGTTAGCTACATAGTTTTCGTTTGACAACCATCAGTCATTCAACTGATGTGTCTCCCATGTGCTAATTTTACCAGATTGACCAGAAAAGTAAGTAGGCATAGGCATGTTGT
>JAANSP010002146.1:0-13459 GCA_036850745.1 Homidia socia | reverse complement strand
CCACTTAGCGATGAACTTGGCGATCCTCCAGCCGATCGTGGAATGGGAAAGCTAGAACTACCCGCTTTGCCACTGGCTCCAAGAGAAGTTGCGCCCAAGCCAATGGTAGTAAAGCCAGAGGTGGATGATTTAGATTTAGATTTTGACGTAGTCTTTATGGAACTTTTTGCAGTGCTACTTTTTGTAGTAACAAGAGGAGCTGACGTCCAGTCATGTCCAGTCCAGTCATTAGGTCTTCTCTCACATATTTCAAAAAGCGGAAGTGGGGTGACTTGAAACCTTTCCGTTAGTTTCGAACAAACAGCGTCAAAATCCAATTCGGACTTACAAAAGAAACAAACGGCTATCGAAGGATCCATAGAGCTAAAAGACATTCTTCCAGGCTTTTGAATATGATACGTTTCATCAGCTGCTTTTTCTCCATCAGTTAATTTGCCATTTACAAATACAGTGGGCTGAACAGTATGAGGATCCAAGTACATAACCTCATTTGCTACAAGAAAACGATCATTATTATTATTAGCAAGAGCAAAACATTGTTTACTACAACGAATATATAGTATTCGCTAAAAAACTAACCAGCATAACCAATGAAATATAAGGCATGGTTTGGTCGTCCTCCAATGATTCCGATATTCTGAGGGATTTCGAATGCGGCTTTGATACCAGGTACATAAGCTTCATTTAAATCTGAAAGACCTAATCTTAATGGCACCACCAAAAGAAGTGGCTTCCATTTTGAATCCGGTCTAAACAAATGAAATATAAGGCATGGTTTGGTCGTCCTCCAATGATCCCGATATTCTGAGGGATTTCGAATGCGGCTTTGATACCAGGTACATAAGCTTCATTTAAATCTGAAAGACCTAATCTTAATGGTACCACCAAAAGAAGTGGCTTCCATTTTGAATCCGGTCTAAACAAAAAACAAACAAATTATACAATTTAGTTGGGTACTCTTTTTTCAATAGACGTGCATCAGCAGTTGAAAAGAATGTTTCTGTCATTTCCGTTTGAATTACTTTTACCTAGGAGTTGAGACAATATAAGTAGGAGGGACGGATGCTGGCTCGCAATGCCCTGGTGTCAAACAAGATTGTTTCACTTCAGACTTGACCAAAGTTGAGTCCATTGCTATATAAATGTTCAAATCCACGGAAAGGTAGTCACTTGATATGATCTTTTTCAATGCTTGTGCCACTGTATTAGGCCCTAACCAAGAACCTATTGGTTTGCCTAAAGAGGAGCCGCTTTGAGCGATTTTGATGCAATGACAAAGGAGCCACCTTAGTGTCTTCGAATAAGGACACAACTTGTAAATAAGTATGGTCTCTACAATCTGGGTCCCAATGCCACTCAGTACCTGTTTAAATTTCATTCATAAACTTTTACATTTAAAAAATCATTCACATCATTGATTGTTGACTGACTGTTTTTATTATTGTTTGAACTTACTTAAATGTCTTAAAAGTAAAGCTTTGGCCACAAGCATTTGTCCAGCTCGGATCATGCATCCCCAGCCTTTGTCAGAGGTTATATTGGTGCCCCCTATACTAGAAAAATTTTTCCTGTACGTTATCCACATGCAGCTGGAAACACTACGTCGAAGCTCTTCAATGTCTAGTGAAACATGGTAATATTGGTGCCCCCTATACTAGAAAAATTTTTCCTGTACGTTATCCACATGCAGCTGGAAACACTACGTCGAAGCTCTTCAATGTCTAGTGAAACAAGATTCAGTAAAAAATGTAGAGAGAGCACTTCATGGGCATGATCTTTAATAAAATAATAAAATACCATAATAAAAAAAATCAGTTTATGTGTTATTGTTTTACCATAATTTACAGAGTACGATCTTCCAAAGATCCAAACTGGTGAATCACATGATGGGAAATCTGAGTCTCCCCCCGTCAAGTACGCATCCAAAACCTTGTCCATCTTTAAACGAATTCCCCTTTTAACTCTATCTAGGACTTGTTCTGCGTGACTGACATTACCAGTGATGTTATGATGGCTGCTGAAGTATCCAGGATATTGCATGCGAAACAATAATGGTCTACTCGTGGAAGACCCTGGTGCAATGATCCCCCAAACTTTTTTAAAGTTTTTACAAACACGGGAGAATCTGTTAGACAACAAGGCAGCAGATAACACCTGTAGAGCCTTGCAACTTAAATAAACCACGGTATAAACCAAGGCCCAAAAGCTTAGTTCAACGAAACAATAAAAAGCCTGAAGTGAACTCGCCTTTGTTACTACAAATTTGCACTCTTCTTTACTCGGAATGGTTAAGTTATCACTTTCAGCAGAGGATGATGATGATGGATTTCTCCCAAATGTAGATTCAGGAAAAGTTTGCATTTAAATAGGTGCAAAGCGTATTTATTTCACAACAAGATTTGTATACACTGTGCGGTGGTTACAGTTGCAGAGCATTCAACCTTTACTATCCGTAATTTCTTCAGTTAATCTTGATTTTCGACATCATGCAACACCATGATGTTTGTTAAACTGTGACTCGTGATATCAGTGATGTCCCAAAAGCCTTTCTCACTGGTCATAAGTTTCAAACTTGCAGATTTTTATCAACATTGAACATTTTGTACGGAACGGAACACAGCATGCATCAAAAGCATGTATTTTTAAGCTGCGTTACGTACTGCGTCTTATGCAGGGGATAAATACGCTTTACTCAGCAATTTAACCAAGTTTTGAAGAATTTACTGAATCGCATTACATTCATGATACTACTGAGCAAATTGGGCATTTGGCATATATAATTAAATAAATAATCGCACAAAAAGTTCAGCCCATTCATAAATAAATCAGTAGAAAAGTATCTCCTTTTATTTGACCACTTTTACCACATCCTCTCTTGATCTCTTCACAATCCATTTGTAGCTTAATTAAACTACTACGTTTTTGTGTGCATCACCATCAGCACCTAACCCAAAATACTAGTATGTATATACTTTTATTTTTTCACCAGGAATATACTGCTTTTAGTGTTTTTCAATCAATTAAACAATCCTGTGATCTTCCTTACATACTTTAGTGGTACACTACTGGAGTTATTATAATTATTGCACAAATTAAAACTGGTGGGCCTTACGATGAGCAAAATTACTAAATTACCACAATAGTAATATTAATATTGTACTCCAACAAACTTTAGGTTTTGCAATTTGCAATGCACATAACATAAATACACACAACGCAAGTTTGTTTGAAAGAAAAGTAGTTCACCTAATCCACCTTATGTATTTAACTGTAACATGGATCTAATGCGAAACTGCAACTTGTATACGGAAACTTGTAAAAAAGATATTATTTAATTTGACGCTATTCCTGTCCAATAAATTTGTCGAGGGAAAAAATGAAACAAGAGGAGAGGCACAGATCGACAGATGTTAACAAGATTAACCTTTAAGATCTTTTGTTTGAAAGAAAAGTAGTTCACCTAATCCACCTTATGTATTTAACTGTAACACTAATGCGAAACTGCAACTTGTATACGGATAATACGGAAACGTGTTAAAAAGATATTATTTAATTTGACGCTATTCCTGGCCAATAAATTTGTCGAGGGAAAAAATTGAACAAGAGGAGAGGCACAGATCGACAGATGTTAACAAGATAAACCTTTAAGATCTCAGCGTTAAAAGCATCATCGTCAGCTGGGCTAGCAGTTGTGTAACGATCTTGACTCTTTGAATACATTGTACTTTTTGCAGGTGCACCTACCTAAATACACAGGAAAACTCTTGCTGAAAGGTGTACGTTATTCGTAGTATAAAAATGAAACAAGAGGAGAGGCACAGATCGACAGATGTTAACAAGATTAACCTTTAAGATCTCAGCGTTAAAAGCATCATCGTCAGCTGGGCTAGCAGTTGTGTAACGATCTTGCTTGAAGTTGACTCTTTGAATACATTGTACTTTTCGCAGGTGCACCTACCTAAATACACAGGAAAGGTGTACGTTATTCGTGGTATGTACACGGTAACACGGCCAATATACCATGATTCACTTCACATGATGATGTAGTGGATTTCAGATGAGATTGGAAAGCGTTTTTTATTTGCTTTGTTCTCAGACTTCTGAGTTTTGAGTCAGACTGGAAGTTTTTGAGTGAATATTTAGTCGTTAGTCTTTTCAAAACTAAATTCGGGGGAAAACTGCAAAGCAGTTAAAACGGAAGATGTAACCAATTAAGTAGTCAACGTTGCTTGTATGAGTTTTTGAAAAAGAGTAAACGACGCTGAACGCTGAGAACATCGACTTGCCCCAATTCAAATTCTTAGTTGCATGCATGCTCTTTCATGATGACTCATAATAATTTTATTGGTAGTAATAGATTACAACGACAGGTTTAGATTTTAAAAGTTGATGATCGGTGAAAGTACTGTAAAATTGATGCTAGTTTCGTCTTTGCTAACTTGCAAAATTACTTGGGCAAGCAATTAAGAATTCAAAAATATGAAGAAAAAAACATGATTTCACCGAGTGTATTTACTTAAAATTGAACAATCATTTATTTAAAGGCAGCTGAAACTTCATGAGACACATTTTTAAAATCATTATCATTAATTATTGGACCTACCTATTAAGGCATAAACGTGTTACAACTTAAATTTTGTCCAACATAATTTTAAATTTCTACGATATAAAAAAAGAATTGCTTTTAAAACTACAAAATTTTCATCACAATAATTTTCACAATTTTCCAGCAGAGTGCATAGATTGGCTACATGCTTCAAAGTTTTTTCTTCAAATATATAGAATATAGATTATTTTTGTTTTTGTATGCATATAATGGAATAGGTATGTACTCAAAATATCATCAAGCAATAATTAGAAACCATCTACTTGAGTCTTTCGATCATCTCCTTTAGTTTGTCTGCATTCGCACCAGAAAATTCATCGACCTGTAAAAAAGCATGAATTTTTTAATCATTCATTCGTAAACTTAAAAGGTGGGTAGGAATTAAAGCCATATCAATTTTGAAGTGGTTATTATTACTACTTTTTACCTTCTCAGAATTCTTAAGTAAGATGAAAGTCGGCATGCACGATATATTGAAGTCGCTATAAACATAGAGATAAACCAAAATTATTTTAAAACTTGACATGGAATTATTGGGAAATGTTTTTTATAAGAGAAGCTAATTTTTAAGAGTACTTGCCTTGCAACTTCTTCGCAGTCATCGTACATCAACTTTAAGGAACACAACATCAGCCATCATTTGCTGGGCCATCTCTTCCAATTTCGGACTAAAATAATAATTAGAATGATTGCAATTTTTTTCATAAAATAGAGATGTGATATTTTTGAAAATCTAAAATGTAAAAAGCGCCATAAGCGGACGGGAGTAAACTGATTAATACCTGATCATCTTGCATGGTCCACACCTAGTTAAAAAATGAATATTAAGACAATAAACTCGAATTACATTTTATTATAATATTATTATGAAAAATTATATAATTACGTTCATACCATGTGGCATAAAAGTCCACAACGACCAGCTTCGAGCCAGCTTCCTTTAGCTGGTTATCGAAGTCATCCTGAAAACACAAACAAGCAATCATTTTCATACTGAATTAATTATCAATCTTCCCCCCAAAAACCAAACCAAACCTTCAAATTTTTAATCGAATTTTGCTGTATATATTCAAGGTTTGGAGTTTTACATTTAGCATTCCCTCTGACGTTCATAGTTTCAATAAAATGGTACTTAATTTTCTCAGTGCTTTGTCTTTGCATAATTAATTTGACACAACTACAAGAATTGGCTATTTTTGTGTCAATTGTGGTTACAAACTATGACATGCCTTCAACTCATCAAGCCTCTTAACGATTTCATAATCGATATGTTATGTTAAGATATCAGTCATCACATTTGGCATTAAAGTTAGAAAAACGAAACAAAAATTACAAACACAAAATGCAACGAACAAAGTTGATCTTCATAAATGGGAAGTTTGTTATCGTTTTCGCCTCCTCTCCTTCTGTGAGGTAAAATCAATTGCGTGTGAATATAAACTTTTAGCTTAGAATATCCCATTAGAGATATTAGATAAAGATCGGGTACTAGGATAGGATAATGATAATGTACATGTCATAGTCATGTTTTTTTGGTGCTGCTGATGAACTGATGCGCAATTTCTAAAGCAAAATACATTTACGCAAAATATAAATATGACTGCATTGAAAAAACGATATAATTATTATCGCTCCTATTGGAACATTATTACCACTTTTATTGCATACACGCTATATACCATAAACTACCTCGCCCACACCCACTTCAACAAACGAATTTACAAATTTATCATTACTACCTATTATTACACAACATATCCGGAGGTCGGTGATCAATATTTTCTGTTGGTCTAGCACGTAGCCTACTTTTCGGAGCTTTCTCCAGGTCATGATGACAACTGACAAGTATGAAAACTCTTCTAGTAGGCAAGTGTAACATACCCATTAGCATGGGCATAATGAAACAAGAGCACATTCATCAACATCACAAACCATGTTTACTTTTCTCTGACACCACATATAACATTCATACATGTTACTCGACTTTTTTTAAGTTGCTTGCTGTGTTTCACAAAAAACTGTTTCTAATGCAATTTAATAATGGACTGTAAACTGTAAATATGTAGTAATGTAAAAATCCAATGTCGTGAAACCCAATTCTTTTTCTAAGTAAAATTTGAATTATAATGAGGATTTAACAGTTGAAGAATGAAAGAAACAATTCTATCCATACAACATCATAGAGAAAATAGAAGGGTAGTTGAGATTGAGAACTTTTCCCAAATGCAGTTCCAATCCCAAACTCCGTTACTCCGTTAGGTTCGGATACTTAAAAATGTCTTTGACCGGATTAGGTAAGTATGAAAAAATGGTTGCTCAAAAAATTGTTTCAATGCTGCGACCTCATTTCACCATTGACACATTTTCCCGAAACAAGTTTCTGGTTCAAAAGTAACTGTTCGTTATTGGTGTATATTTATACTTTATATGCATCTAATAATACTACGTGTATTTACAGAAAAATATATATTTTTAAGCTATTGAGTTAATAAAGTGTCATTGTAATGTCAATAATTTACTACTTTCATCATGCAAATAATTATGCTGTTTTGCCTGACAGAACAAAGAATAATCGAGTAGGAAAGAAATGCAAATGATTTAATTTTCCAAATAATGATTTTTTTTGTTTGCAGAGGGTTTAGGCTTTGCTTTATATTAACCTTCAAATTTTATGCATCCGTGCGATTTTGATAAAACTCTGCCAAATACGCTACTTACTACTTACACCATAGCATACGCAGTAACACTAACACCTACCTATTACGTAACCAATTGTGGTTATCTACTTCCTTTCATGTTATTAGTTTCAGAAATATGACAAATGAACAGGTTACTACTTAGTTTATCCTTACGGCAGTCGTTTTTTCATTTGATCCAAGTTAGATAAAAACATTTTAAAAAGTAGAAAAAAAGGAAGATTTTCGTCAATCTTATGAATTTATAACAACAAAATCTTAGTTGTTGAACCATGTCATGTCGATACCATTCGAATACGAAATAATCAAAAGACTGCAGAATGTTAGGATACTGCAATAATAAGCAAAACAATAATTTTGAAAGAACCAAAAGCCTCTTGTTTTAACTTATATTCCCTTTTTTAAAAAAGTAGAAAAAAAGAAGACGTTTCGTCAATCTTATCGATTTATATCAACAAAATCTTAGTTGTTGAACCATGTCATGTCGATACCATTCGAATACCAAATAATCAAAAGACTGCAGAATGTTAGGATACTGTAATAATAAGCTAGACAATAATTTTGAAAGAACCAAAAGCCTCTTGTTTTAACTTATATTCCCTTTTCCAAATTCCAATGAGCACGAGTGAGTGGGCTTAGCAGTTAGCACCACCACAAAGTGAAAGTTGTCATGATTAAGTTGGTTGTAAAAGGCAACTGTTGTTGCGACTTTGACTTGTTTTCATTTTAATTGGAACGATAACTGATCACAATACTTACGCACTGATAAAATCGAAGGTGGTGATAAGAGAAAAAAAATATCGTCTACTATTTACAAACATGGCTTGCATTGCTTTCACTTTTCTCACTTGGTGCTATAATATGCTATTCATTTGCTATGTTTATCTATCTTATCATTTCACCATGTGTATTGGTTTGTTTAGATTTTTAGGAGGCAATCCGGGGTAGTAGGCATTTCAGCAGAATCCATATTGTAAAAGTGGTCTCGAAAATGCCACACAAGTAATTTAAAAAAAATAATAATTGGAGACAAATTAAATTATGTATAATGTGCAGTAAAAAAACTGTTTACCTTATCTTGGACGTGATGAATCAAACTACTCATTTTGGAATTTGTTGTCTTTTTCCGTTTTCGCTTTACAGAATTAGTTTTCACTTTGATGTGACCGTCACCAGAGGAAGAAGAACGAGAAGTACCAAGAGCACCACCAGGAAACTCTCGCAAAGCACTAGCCTCTTTCGCATCCTCGTCAGCGGCTAAATACGTCCGCCTTCTTTCCAATACACAGTCCCAGTTTGCTTTTGTAAGCTTTTTAACATGAAGAAAGTAAAGGAATGTAATATGTAGGTGTAGAGAGAGACTGGGTATATGTGTCATTTCATTCATATACATACATTTTTTGTGTAGTTACTAGTTGTGTAACGTGTACTTGTACATACATATCTTTATATGAAACCCATAATAATAATAAGCCATTGTTTGTTTGGTGTAGGTGTGTAGTTGTAGTTTTGCTCTTTTTGCTGTTGCATTCTTTATGATTCATTTTATGATGACGAAAAATGAAATGAATTTTAATGAGTTTAAATGGACGCTGTAAAATGTAAAAGGACAAAGGCAGAGGACAGACTGACTATTTACTGAATCTACTAACAGCTATTAAAGTATGATGCATCATCACCACGAGTCATTTTTGTCGTTTTTGAATGAGCAAAGTTGAATAATATGTAATTAATACAGAAACACTTACTTTAAGATCTGCTCTGCACTGCATTCTTACAAGGTATATAAGAAAGAAAATTAATGTTTTTAGTTCTTGATGGTTAAGTACATATAGATAAAAAGATGGACAAAAATAAATTCATTTTTACACAATGTTGGGCTTTTTATGATTGCATTGCATGTTGATTTACTTAAAAATATTAATAAAATAATGAAAATGGTCACAGCTCACAGACAGACACTCAGACAGTAACAATCTACATAATAAATTATCAACGGAACGTAAAAGTAAAGATAAGTTAACGATTCGCTTAACGTTTATGTTTTACTCTGGATCTGGATGCTGCAAGATATACTCATTATTGAGTAAAAAATCTTATTCCATATTTTCTCTCTGAAAAGATAAAGCTACTGTTTCGTTTGTGAATAAAAGAAAAAAAAACATTCAAAGAAAAGAACGTTCAAGACTCAATGTCTCAATTACCTTTCACAGCGTGTTAATTTCAAAGTTGAAGTTGCAATCCCAAGTATTGCAACTGCAGATAAGTACAATTCGAGCGAACCTTTTCTTTTATATTGCGCGTATTATCTCTCACAGTATGAGTACAGGATGAATGAAAAGTCAGATAACGTGTGCACGTTACACAGGGACAAGCAAAAATTTCCTGAAAAAAAATAAAAAATATAGTGACATGTCAAACGATGTAAGAAAGTTAGAAATATTATGCGATTGTAAAAAGGAAAACGGGAGCGGGAAACCGTTGAAATAAATTATTATTTATTTAAAGAGTCGATTAAAAAGACTAGTAAAAAGATCAAACATCAAAAGGGTGTCTCCTTCGTCGCAGGACGCAGCATATTGTTTCCATTCAACTACTCAACTACCTCACATTAGTCACATTACATTTTTATGTAAAAAGATATTTTTTGTTTGAAAATAATAAGAATGATTCATGCAAATATTGCAGATTATAAAGCTCATTGGCAAATTAGGCAAATTCATGCAAAAACAGAATCGTGCGTAAGTAGGCAAATATATTTTTTTTTAAATTTGCATGGTGCTTGTGAAAGCTAGTGTCGAAAAGGCAATTTGCTACAGGAAATTCGTGTGAATTTCAGTATCCAAAATAATCTGAAATATCAGGTTAAATAAAACTCTCTAATCGAGAGTCTCCATACAAAGGTATATATAAAATAAAGTTTCGGAAAATTTGAAAAATTGATTTCTACTGAATTTAGAGATAAGGCTTGGTTGTTAGTTTTGCCGGACGGAACACCGAACCTCTGATGAACGAATAAGCCTTCCAAGTTTAAACCTATCATCATAACCATAAAATTTGACCAAAATATAGAAACGCAAAAAAACGAGTCTTTAGACACCCTTATGTAAGCGTCTACAAGAAGTCCGAAATTATTTTCGAAGATTTCTTAAACTTTTGCTCATATTCAACTTTTCTTAGGGACCCAAGCATCACCGCATGAGCGTATCTGATATTTTGAATTCTATTAAAATTGAATTGAATTCTATTTATTTTTTAATAAATGTAGACGTTTTAGTAAATGTAGAGAATGGTGCAATGCAATAAAAAGCCTAAATTAACATAACACTCAAAATTGAAAAAATTAATAATTACCTGCAAACAAAGGCGGCAATGAATGGATGTAGTTTTATTAGTCACCGCAAAATTTTTCCAAAGTATTTATTTGAAACACAATTCACACATATATGAATCAGATCAGACTATTACTTTACTTCATTGTAGGTCCAAATGGGAAAAAAACATTTGAACTTTCACCATATAAGGATGATCCACAAAATACAAAATATGAATGACTTAAATGAAAGTATTATGACTTTATTTATTCCATAGCCAAACGGAGTTGATTTGATTAGAGCCATATTATACATAAAATGTATCATAGNAATGGGAAAAAAACATTTGAACTTTCACCATATAAGGATGATCCACAAAATACAAAATATGAATGACTTAAATGAAAGTATTATGACTTTATTTATTCCATAGCCAAACGGAGTTGATTTGATTAGAGCCATATTATACATAAAATGTACCATAGTTGTGATTGTAATTAAATGAAGCTCATTGATTTCTAATATGTATAGAGTATAGAATATAGACTCAATCGATCGATCGCTACAACGCGACGGAGATAAGGAAATATAGATTTGAACAAAAAAACTATGTACATAAAAAATCCTAGAATCATGTTCCTTCTCTTATCATATCATGCATGACCCAAATTTATTTTATTTTAGTAGTGTCAGTCACAGTCAACAATGGAAATATGGTCAGTAGCACCAACAAGCCTCAACAAGTGTACGTCCCCCAGTTGAAACAACTTTGCACGTGTTTCGCCAAAAAATCTCCAGAAGAAATCAATATATATTTTCTTGCAAATTACATTGCATTATGACAATTAAAATGCTGCGAAAATTATTTATTTATTGTTCTTTTTTTATTCAGCAATCTTTTGATAAGATGGCTCTGTTTAGAAAAATGCTTGCGTCTGACTTATCATTAGTGTACAAACTTTAAAAACGCTTTTATTAAATTATCTGTAAGTAAATTTATTACATTATTTATACATAAAAAATTACATTCATTCCGTTGAATTTTCTTCGTCGGGCGTCTACTGGTAGTAGAGTTCTAAGTTCATCCCATCATGAATTTCATCTATAGAAAAAGACAGAAAAAGAGTTTTACTCGGTTGTCTAAATTTTTGAATGCCAAGAAGAATTCAATATATTGGTTCTTTTTTGGGCACAACTAATTTATTAAAAATTTGTTAAATTCTAAAAAATAAAAAACTATCGGTTGAATGTTTCAAGAAATTAAGGAAGTAAACACGAATACATAACTTACAGTCTTCTATTTTAATGTGATCCTTGAAAATTGTGTACCACTTTTTCAGAACAATCTTGTCATATCGGGTACCCGTTTGTGCCGCAATCAGTTTTTTAAGGTCGCCAATTGTATCGTCGGGATTGCATTTCACCCGATACTTTCTTCCCTAAACGGTCGTTGCAAGTAATTTCAATCATTTTTTAAATTTGAATTTTGTAGCTGTAACTGCTACACAATAATGCGAGTTTTTTGAATTCAGCAAAACTGCTTGACGACAATAACAAAATCACGAAAGTTGACAAACTTCCGAACACGGGCCACAAATCCCAAATCAATATACTATTTATTTACGTCCTGACGTGATATTTTAATACCACAATTCACTGAAGTGACTGGGATGAAGCAAGAATTTCAATGGGTCTTGAAGTTCAGTATTCGCTGATTTCACTATATTCACAGATACACTTTTATCGTCGTTTTATTGGGCCACAAATACCAAATCAATACACTATGTATTTATTTACGTCCTGACGTGATATTTTAATACCGCAATTCACTGAAGTGACTGGGATGAAGCAAGAATTTCAATGGGTCTTGAAGTTCAGTATTCGCTGATTTCACTATATTCACAGATACACTTTTATCGTCGTTTTATACAGCAACAACATGCCAGCGTAGCGTAGCTAGAATCTCGCGCAATGACACGCCAACATTGTAAACATTGATCAGATTACATTACGCATTACATATTATAGCAGAGAACGTTTCAGCTCCTCCCCATTTTCTTATATTGACGTTCACCGTTCGTTTACTTACTACTTCCAAGAATGACCTTCTTGTTCATTGACTGAAAATCTGCGGCTTCATCGTTTTTACGAAGCTGGTTTCTCAGAAGAAAAAGAGCAGTAGTAAAGGTAGGAAAATTAGGCAGGCACTCGTTTCCTGCGTGCTTGATTTGCGCGACGAGACATTTTATACGTTTTTGGTCACATACCGTATTCTATTCTGTTCATGTTCGATTCTATTTCTATAAAGTTTTTGCCAACAAAAAGTCAATGTACCTCTTACAAAGGTATTACAGTAGTACTTCCTTCGTTGGAGAAATTGGAGAATACACATTGGGGATAAGTAAAGTTGGTAAAAAGTGGACAGAGGGTAGTGTAGAATAGCTTGCACAAAAAGTTTTGCCTCGATTAGACTTGTTCGTACAGTGTATTCTTCATTTGGGCGGATGGTTGTACTTGTAAGTATGGCAGACAATCTAGCTAGGCTGTCTTTCATTTCATCATCATCCGTCCGTGTGTGCTCGAAATTGGAAATGATAGCAATGCATGCATACCATGCTATGCTATATGTGCCTTGCTTGAGATTTTTAGTTCCTTCAGTTGTGCCTATTTCTAACCTCGCCGTCCTCATACTCTCTCCTTTTCGCTGCCATATTGCTTTGAGGAAAGACGTGGATTATTCGCCACTCTCGCATTCCCTAAAAGGCAGTAATTTTTTGGTAGAACTTGGAGCAATTTATTTAATTTTTTTGGTTAAATTTATTAACCGTTCTATTCAGTAAAGA
>JAANSP010002145.1:0-13460 GCA_036850745.1 Homidia socia | reverse complement strand
GCATTTGCACCAACGACGCATCCATTCTTGTCATGGGGCGACTGGAGCAAATCTTCCAACTGGAACTCTTGTTTCCTTTGCATTTCATGCTCATGCTACTACTAACAGGTGTGGCCAGTTTCGTCTTTTGTGCTCTTCCAGTGTTGGCATACAATGTCCAATACTGGGACGATGATTCTGCACCATGATGATGACCGTAAATTGAGTTTTGCAAATTGGTAGCAGTAGACCTGAGGATTCCGCGCGGTAGTTGATTTTGGGATGATAAGACAGCTTGCTTGGACTGAGATGTCTTCAATAACGCCGGTAAGGAACTAATGGTACACTCACCGTTTTTCGAAAATGGACTCTCTCGAAAGTTTTGAGTCTGTTGGTTAGATGTAGAAGAACCAACAGGTAATTTTAATGGTGATGATGATGTAAAGTAATTTGCACTAATATTATTTCTAAAATACGGACTTTGTAAATAAAATTGCGTATCATTGTGAATGGCTGATGAAGTGGTAGGCAAACGTTTGGGGATTTTAAAATGCGCATTTTCACGAGATTTTACAAAGTCCTTTCTCAATTTTTCATTGTAGTTTCTAACCCGCTTCAGACTCTTGGAGGAGGCTTGACCCCCAACTCTAATAATTGGTCGACCACCAGTCACAATGGACAGATCGTCATTCAAGTCCCGACGAATGCCACGTTTCGAGGAGTGTTTAAAGTTTATCATAATTTTGAACTTAATCCTGAAACTGTAAAAAATACAGCAATTTTAAATGTCTTTAATCAAAAAATATTTTAAAAGTAGCAGTAATTTTCTACAGCATTCTAACATTTCTAATACCCCAACGTAAAATCGCCCTCTCTTTTCTAAATTAGACTGAATTTTTACCCGCTTCAGACTCTTGGAGGAGGCTTGACCCCCAACTCTGATAATAGGTCGACCACCAGTCACAATGGACAGATCGTCATTCAAGTCCCGACGAATGCCACGTTTCGAGGAGTGTTTAAAGTTTATCATAATTTTGAATTTAATCTTGAAACTGTAAAAATATAGCAATTTTAAATGTATTTAATCAAAAAATTTTAAAAGCAGTAATTTTCTACAGCATCTCCTTTCTAAACCAGACTGAGTTTAAATCTAAATATTCTAAATGCACATGCGCTAACTTTTATTTTGTCCAAACGGATGAATTTAAAAACAAAAAAATGGAACTTAGTATGGAAGTCAGTTTCAAGAACATTTTTACTTTTCACTCATTCTAACATTTCTAATACCCCAACGTAAAATCGCCCTCTCTTTTCTAAATTAGACTGAATTTTAATCTAAATATTCTAAATGCACATGCGCTAACTTTTATTTTGTCCAAACGGATGAATTTAAAAACAAAAAATGGAACTTGGAATGGAAGTCAGTTTCAAGAACATTTTTTTACTTTTCATAATGCAAAATTCAAAGTTGGCGCCGGGCAAAATGCTATGAAGCAGAGCAACGAAAGCAGTACAAAGAAGATACGAATCGAATGCCTTCATTTTGCTGCTGCCCGGCAAGCACAAAAAAGTAAATGCACTTGAATAAGTAAATGCAACTGGCATCTACTACAAGTATGCAAAGTCAATATGCTGAAATGACAAAATGTCGATGTGATGTGCTTTTACAAAACGTGGAATTTTTTAAAAAGTTCTTAGTTAATTTAAAACGTTGATTTTTATTGTTTCACGGTCTTTTATTTTCTTTTGAAAGGATTGCAAAACGCATGAATGACTGAATTACAGAGAAAACAATACACGGCTTGGAGCAACAAAGAAGCAATGAAAGTTTCACAATGCCCCATCTCCCAAAAAGTCAATAAACCAAAATACGCGCAGCCACGTACTTTCTAGAAAAGCTACAAGCAAAAAGATAAAAAGACAGTTTTGTGCAGAATTTGTTTAATCTTATTTAAACAGAAGTCATATAACTGTCATGTCATTTTTTGCAAGTCAGTTGAATGCAAAACACAAGGAGAAAGGAAAAAGAAAGTACAATTTTGCCTATACCTATCTGCCTTTCACACAAGACATTCTTGTTTAAAGTTTACTTCCACAAGATAAATTATACACATCTTAATAGATATGCGATACAGATAAGAACACTTGAGTTGTTTGGATGGAACACGACACTGCTCTGTGGAAAGTAAGCGAAACTGAAATGAGCAGCATTACATAACCCTTTCCTCCACTCACAACTTATACACTGTGACACCTCCTGAGATAATATTACATAACCCTTTCCTCCACTCACATTATATTATACACTGTGACACCTCCTGAGATAAGTGTGTTCGAACAATAACAGTTTGCCACATCAGCTTAAATAGTGTGATGAATGATGGCAGTTGAAAATACTGCATTCACATAGCAAAACCGTGAAAATAATAATATACTTTCACCACACGTACATTTGACAAGACACTGAGGTGGGATAACCTACTTTCTCCGGAGAATATTAAATGAACGGTTGGAATGATGGAATAGTACAAATGCGTGCTCAGTTGAGCTGTTCTGTGGCTATTATGTGCATTAAATTCTGTGCTCATTATTTAATTGGGATATAAAATTCTGCAGTGATTCGGAACAATTGAGCTCGCAATAATTAATTGTATTCTAACTCACGGAAATATATTGAATTTATCTATTGAAATTAAATTACACACAAAAAGAGAAGCAATCGTTCCATTTCAAGATGAATATCATCGGTTTAGGAATCCACCAGTGTATTTTCTTAATAATTGTTATTTTAGAGCTATTGACATGCTCAGTGAATGCAACCGGCTCCAAAACTGGAGTGAAAAAAGGAGATTTTGAGGAGGATAATTATGGAGTCAAATATGCCAGCAAATGTGAAGGTTATCTTGAGCAGCAACATTTTGACAGCTTAAAAATGAATATGTAATTTCAAATTGATTTCACTGCTTTCTAAACTCTTTTTTCTCTTTCATCCTTCCAGTGTGCAAGGTGGTTACAAGGGAGGTAGAACATCAACTCACTTCCAATTTCAATTCTCCCGAGGTGATTACAACAGGATACAATAACTTGCAAGATAAGAGCAAGAAAATCTCTTATGGGAAAAGTATGATCAGATTACAAGAAGCATTAGAATCCACTTGTAAATCCATAATGCGAGAGTATAATATTCACAAGGAGAGAAAGGATTGGACAAGATTTGCCAGAGGTCAAAGTCAAACTTTCAGTACTCTTCACGGTTTAAGGTAACAAATATTTTCTATCCTAAACATTGTTATTCAGTTTGGTTTTGGTCTTGCATGCTGCAGTAGTCAAAGGCAAAGGAAAATCCCGGAAAGGGTATGTAGTATAGTATATGTAGTGCTGCATGTAATAATGTAGTAGTGCAGTAAACTGATTGATCCGTTTCAAAAAAAATTTGCTTTTAACATAAGAAAAGTCCTGTAACATTTTGTGCCAATGATTTCTGCAGAAATAAAGGTGTTAAGGTGGATCTTGGAATGCCTGAGGAAATGTGGGACAAGCCATCAGCAGAAATTACGCAACTTAAATCCCAATGTGACAGCTTCTTGGAGGATAACGAAGAGAGAATTGAAAAATGGTACAAGAAGGAGAGCACGGAGCCTCTGGACGAGTTTATTTGCAAGAAAGCACTGCGCAAAAAGGATCAGGAATGTTTAGCAGATGGACCTCCCTCTGATTCAAAAACTGAACTTTAAGCAGCAATAAAACAATTCTAATAAGCATTTGTTTAGNACTGAACTTTAAGCAGCAATAAAACAATTCTAATAAGCATTTGTTTAGCCATTTGTGATATAAAGGCACGCCAGTCCGGTGTCACGTATTTATATTTTTACCTCACTCCTCCCCTCACATCTTGAATGTCAACGAACAAAGTGGCCATAATAATATACAAAATATATTTAAGAGGATACCACAGACATTGTATTATATGAAATAACGTAACGGAAAGTTTACTTGTCATTTTTTGTATTTCCTTGGATGAATGTGCTGAAAAAATATGCATTTACTGTATGTTCACTCTAATCATACAACTGACGGATGAAAATTGAAAACATAGTATTATCAAAACAAAATTTAAATATTGTTTAGAATGATTGTCCACTGTCAACCAAAATAAATTTTGCACACAAAACATGATAAATTGTATTGTTCTTCTAATTGTTCAATCTGAAATGCTACTTTTATTTATTATGCATTTACTGTATGTTCACTCTAATCATACAACTGACGGATGAAAATTGAGAAAACAGTATTATCAAAGCAAAATTTAAATATTGTTTAAAATGATTGTCCACTGTCAACCAAAATAAATTTTGCACACAAAACATGATAAATTGTATTGTTCTCCTAATTGTTCAATCTGAAATGCTACTTTTATTTATTTTATGATTACTTGAATAATCTCTTTTTGTCTACATTTTTCTCTCTCTCTGCACTTTTTTATGTCTACTGAAATATCAATATTATTATTATTTAAAAAAAATAAAAATATTCTGTATTAAATATCTTGATATTATCATCATCATATCATTTTTAAACACATAGTTCATCATATTGTAAATTAGACACATTGAATTTCAATTCCTATTACGTATTTTTATGTATTTTGATATTCAACAGAAACGGACAAACATACAGACAGGTCACTACGGATTATCTCTTTTTTTCCTCGCTTTCATACTAACAAATGTACTAGCAAAACTGGTAGTATGTATAATAATAATATAGTAGCAATGTAATTCGCTCGCAGTAGTAACAATTTAATAATAATAATAATAGAATATAGAAGTATATAGTGGATATTTTTTTCTCCTCTTCAGTAGCTACAATAATAATAATAATGAATATCAATGTATCATATCTAGCATCTATGATCAGATAACATTTTGTTTTTAGTATGTATTGTTTTATCTCAATCCATTGTCGTTTTCTGGGCAGTTATTTAGCAGCAATTTGTTTTTTTTTTGTTTTTTAAACATTCTTTTCACAGAATCATCAATACGAGAACAAAGAAAGGTTTTTAATTAAAAAAGAGAAAAAAATATGTCTTGGTTGAGTCAATTAGTTTTGTAGAGTAGTAATAATAACAGTAGTAGTAAGAAGAGTAGATATAAAGTAGAAGCACACTCAGTCAGCCCAAGAACGAAGAAGGATCATGCAGACAGTGACAGCCACAAGNGTCAGCCCAAGAACGAAGAAGGATCATGCAGACAGTGACAGACAGCCACAAGTCCATCATCATCATCACCAACGTGGATATGGATCGATTGATTGATTTGAATTCATCATCATCATCATCAATTTTCACTTTCAACGAGAAGCATTGACTTGGTTTCGTATTATAGTAGTAGGGTAGGAGTATAGGGGATTTTTACAGAGACAAATAAAAATCTACAGATGAGTCTAAATAAACACAACAATACAACAATAGTAGTTGGCAAAATATAATAATAATATACACATTTTCTTAACATATAACAAAACCGTCAAAATTATAGTATTACTCATAAATCATTATAACTGATCATATTTTATAAATCATAGCAGAGTTTACATTTTTAACGATAAAATTATCTTTACAAAATGAACGACCATCGGTCTCTTTTTAGCTGCTTTCGGTTATCGCTTTTTGCGTTCTCGATTGATAATAATATAATGATTTTTGGTAAAGTACGTTTTACACTTTTTTTCTGTATCATGTATTTTTCATGAAGAATTTCAATGAAATAGTCATCAGTAGTAGTAGAGAATATTTTTTTTGTATGTTTAATTGCTCATACCACTTCAGTCACGTGGTTCTGATCAGGGTCAGAGTCAAGGCTGGCGTCACAATTGTGGTTCTTTGAGTTGTTGTTTATCTGAGATGACTGATGTTGTTCGCTTTTTGAGTTGTTCACAATCGAAGTGATAGAAGTAGATGTCGAAATGGCTGTTTCAAAAAAACAAAAACAAAAAATAAATAAAAAAATAAAGTAAAATAAACCAATTTAAAAAAATTGGAAAATATACATAGTATACGAGTAAATATCATTAAAAAATAAGTATGTGTTTTCAAGCAGGATTGTTTACTAGGTAGTTTTCTCTCTCTTAAGCTACATATTTTATTGATTTTTTTAACTGGGCTAAAGCTAGAGGTATAATTTGATATCAAAGTTTACTCTTTTGATTATCAGTAGCAAGATTAAAATTTCATTAATTGACTCACATTATTTTGTGATTGGTACCAATATATTATTCGGTAAATTGCTAATACATTATTTTATGTGTTCAGTAGAATGCGGTTAATAATAATAATGCAACATACACATTGAAAGATTGACCATGCTAATAATAATTATTTTTTAACAGGCAAAGTTGCACATTTTTAAACAGGTTTCTTTTAAAAATACACGTCAAACAGGAATTTGATAATGGTACTAATAATTATTATTAACTGCTTATTAAAAAGTGATTCATAAATATTAAGTCACAGCAAAGAGCAGCGTAAGTATAAGAACAGTGTAACAATTTAGCGTGATGGTGTGGTGTACATTCTAATACACAAAACAGAATGATGTGTGTGTATTCATCATAATTAAAAAATTACAATAATTTTTTATGTTAATTATTGACTTAGTTTTTGTTGGTTTGTTGTTAATTAAAAATTCATTCAGTTACTGCATTATAATCAGTATATAATATTTCAAACTGTACCATTAACTACCCAAAATTGACAACATTTTAGTATCATAAAGTATCTAGTATATTATATGAGCATTATAGATAGTATTTTGTTCTTGCAAATTACTTTTTTAAGGTAATCCTGAACTGATAACAGATGATGATTATTATTTAAATTGTATCATTCTCATTATTGTAGTGAGTTACACATGATAACATTTTTGAATTATGTGTAACAGAATAATAATTTTTTTTAATTAATAGAAGCAATGATAATGATACCTTCAGCGGTTTCATCATTAGCTGTGCTACTCTGTAAAGTCTGTATAGTCTGCTTGGAATAAGAACTCATATGAGTAGTAGTTGAGGATATTGTGGTAGTAACATCATCTGAAGAATATACTTCATCTACGACATGATTCGACACTGGAATGCTGTTGCTGATACTAGACGATGATTCATACTGTGGTGGAGGCGTGCTCACCGGGGGGTACGCCAACGGCACTGGTACTGGAACATCTACAAGAGGATACAAATGGAGACAAACAAAATACAATATCATTTGTCTGAAAAAAAATATTTCATGTTTTGAAACAGATAAAATAAAAAAGTAACTGATAAAAACAAAAATAATTATAATAAAAGTAAACAATAAGTGTCCTCAACCCAACCAACCTACGTATTTACGATGTTGAAAAATTAAAATATACGAGAAAGTAACAACATGTAACGATACTAGACAAATAATATTTTGTAATGCATGCTGTTTGGATTGCTGTCGGAACCGTTTGAAAAAATACCACCCCTTCCTTGCACAGTCTGAAGTGCACACCAGGTCAAGTAAACAAAATACTAAAAAATATAACTAAAAATGAGTGCAAAACTGACCGACACCTTCTTTTAAACTCAAGTGTTCAAAACCATGAAATAAATCCACAACAAGTAAAAAACAGGGAAATGATAACGTAAGAAAACACCACCAACCAGCCAAACGAAACGACGCAAAGAAAAATTCCGCAAAAGCCACACACGTCAGACAAGAGCACACTACTAAAAATACCTAATTTGCTTTGTTAGGATCACGCTTAGGTGTCCTAGGTGGGACTGGAGGTGGAACTTTACTGCGCTGACTTTGACCTCCAGCCGGTCGATGATGAGTCATTAAAACTGCTGGATAACTTTGCTGTGGTTGCGGTGTTGGTGGTTGTGGTTTTGGCTCTACTTTAGTTTCCGACTCCTCAGTTTTTAGGCCTTTAGTATACACAAAGATAACCAAAGTCAAGAAAATAGAAAAAGGCGGAAAGAGAGAGATTAAGCCTTGCTGTTACACATCTGTACCATATTATTTTAAAGTTTTAAAACTACTTTTAAGAGTAGAAAGCTCCCCAATATTGCCAATGTTAAACTCGTTCATTCATTTCATTTTCCCAAAAAATATAATAAAAATTCAATTATACAAAAATGATGAATGAGCCAAGTAGCTACTGCAGCACACAGATTTTTTTTTGCACAAGAGTTCCTTTCCCCATTATCACATATAGCATTCATAATACCCATATAAAATGGCTGCGTTTGCGTTTTTAACCCAAAGAAAGAAGAAACCCAATCAATCAAGAAAAAATTAAAAAACTGCCCAAAAAGCGGCCGACCAACGACGTGATGGTCCTTAATAATAACCATCATTGGCAAGTTAAAAGTAATGTAAACACGGCCACAGGTCACAACGACAATTATACCATTACACTGCATGGTTACGACTTTTGGAAAATATAGACAAGAGAACAAATGCAACAAGTATGAATAATTACCGCCGACATGAACCGAGCTAACATCCACAGTATTACTATCTTGATTAGCACTACTATCGATATGAGTTGCTTTTTTATCCGCATCTTGGGACTGCTGCTGTTGCAGTTGAACTGGCACCTGAGTAGTAGTAGTTGTAGTAGTACTTGTAGGAAGAGCAGAACTTGCAGGTGGTGAAAGTGCCAGAATAGCGCTGATTCCTGATCTCTTCTTGCTTGGCGAATGCTTCAGAGCTGTACGCAGAAAAACTAATGTTAGCAAAAAAGTTCTAACAACCCCAACAATGCAATTAATTACGATAAAAGTGTGAGGTTTTCGGCGGCAAAAAAATATAACACATAGGAATATTTACACCTTAATAATTACAATGAAACATTGTAAAGAAATTAATAGTAATAATAATAATGTAGAATAAAGAATACAGAGAGAAAGTAAGAGAAAAGATGTACACAATAATAATTACTACAAAACTATCTATAGAAAGTGCAGAAGAACTGAAGCAGAAGCTACGGAATTCTTATTAAAGATTTGTTTTTTTATAGATTTTTGTTCCAAATCACTACCTATATAGGTGGAGACGAGGTTACGGAATTTACGATGGTTTCCTTTGATTTCTGGTAAATCCACTTAATTTTTAAACATTTTAAAAGTATTTTACAATACAGTCAAGTCAACAGTTTACAGAAGAGCAGCAGTAAGGAAACAGAAACAATTTACATTTACATTATTAGAGGGCATGAAAATTATTAGAAAGACGTTCATTATCATTTTTTTAGAGTATACAGACTGATGATATGTACAAGAGTCAGAAATTTATTTGTTGATCAAGTTTAGTATTCGTGATGAAGATCTGATGACAAAAATTTGAGGAAACTTACGTGATGGAATCTTTTTAAACACACTTTTTGTACAAAAGTTCATGAAACGTTCTGCATAAAAGCCAGGACGATGAACAGAGACAGTATCCTGGATTGGAATTATAAACAGATTTTTTAGAATATTAAAATGGCAAGTCATAAGTTAGTCGATAACTTTTCTGAAATTTTTTATTTTTGTTAAATAAATTTTGATAGCACCTACCCCATCATGTATTATAGCCTTAAAAGTATGTTCTAATTTCTTTCTAAGTCTGTAGCTTTGAAGAATATCAATCACACCAAGGAAGAGGAGTAGACGCTCGCCTTTAGCGTTTCTTGCTGGGATTCCACCGGGCCTGCAATCAAAAATTTCCATAAAAGACAGGGTTAGCTTTGGAAAATATATAGACATCCTAGTAAGGTTACCACTTGCATGTGCGTAGTCCAAATTTCTTCTACATTTTCTAGATCAGGTTTTAGCTGGCTCAATCGCTTCAATCTTTCTAACTTGTCGACCCAAAAGCGCATAATGTCTCGACTAAACAGTATTCATCATGCAGTAGTAGTAGTAGTAGCAGTAGTAGTAGTAGTAGCAGTAGAAAAGAAGAAGGAAAGCGTTTAATAAAGAAGCAGAGAAGTTATTCAATACCCAAAGTAACCCATTCGGAATGGAATGGTAAAGTAACATGGAAGCAAATTTAGAAGAAGAATAAATACAGTTAAAATCGGTTAGTTTTAGTTAGTTCAATATTGATACGATTAGAATAATAATGATAGTTTAATAATAATAAATATAACTCGCAAAAAAAGTTGCAAATTGTTTTTTTTTGTATTTTCTTTGGTCTTTAAAAACTTACGGTACATCGTCATCCGTATCAATGGGTTCACTTTCAGCCTGAATGCTTTCCAACGCTGTTGAATGAGCGACAAGCTTTTGCCTATTTATTGACCGGGATCGAGAAAGGCCACTGCCAGAAGGCCCAGCAGCACTACCCACATCTTCTACATCCTCTCCGTCTGAATCTACACTCAGGTTAGTCTTACGAGTTTTCTTTTCCTAAATATTTAATCGTTTGAATTATTAAACTGATCAAGATGATAGACATTACACATGGTACAGCATAATAAAAGTATTTTATGCATTAATATCGTAAGGCTCACAAGTTTTTCCTTTGCTGCTATGTCAAGATTGTGAATGCCTACGAGGAGTGAGTAGTCCATAATTTTAAAACTTTCTAGCACCCTGGTATCTCGCTCCATGTGTTTTTATCAAGGCCGCGCAAGTGTCAGCTTCCAACATGAGCCCTTCTGGATGATGTTCTATAAAGTCTAAATCTTTGTACGTCGGAGAAGACTTTTCTCTCTCTTGTTTGTTTGCCTTTGTGATAAAAAAACCGGATTACGTCACTCCCAGAAAAAATATGCATAGCTCCAAGGTAAACCACCCGAGCAGCATGTAATAATTAATCATATGATGATGGGCTTTGTGCTGTGCTTACTTTTCTTTTATATGTACTGCCTTTTAAATCGTATTTCTGATGCATTTTTATACTGCTAGGTAATAGATTGTTCATTACAACGAGTCGTACGTTCTTCGCATTACAAATGTAGTTAAAAAGACCAAAAAATTTGGGCAGGAGTGTCCTAGGATTCTGATTTAAGTTCATATAATATCCAGGAAGGAGCTTTTGCAAAAATTCACATTCCTTGTGCATTACTGTCTTCATAATAAATTCATCATCATGTGATAAATAAAATATACTGCCACTGGCTCCAGGATTGGAAAGTTCTCGTAGGGGAACCGAGCACATGGATATCTACATGGATATTATAAGAAACAGCATTAATAATGCACTCTTTTGGGTACATAATCACATTCCTTCTGTTGCGAATTCATCAAGTATTTAATGTGACTGTACCAGAAAGTCGTCAGGTTGAATTCCAAACAAATCTCGAAAATAACGAAACGCAATAGGGGCATACGTTTTGAACCGAAAGTCAGATTCTTCATAATAAATTCATCATCATGTGATAAATAAAATATACTGCCACTGGCTCCAGGATTGGAAAGTTCTCGTAGGGGAACCGAGCACATGGATATCTATGTGGATATTATAAGAAACAGCATTAATAATGCACTCTTTTGGGCACATAATCACATTCCTTCTGTTGCGAATTCATAAAGTATTTAATGTGACTGTACCAGAAAGTCGTCAGGTTGAATTCCAAACAAATCTCGAAAATAACGAAACGCAATAGGGGCATACGTTTTGAACCGAAAGTCAGAGAAATGATGAGCAGGAGTTAGGTTGGATCCACCGGAAGGAAAATATGTCTGTTCAACAGTCATGAAATCCTAAAACAGCAATATAAAAATATTATTCACTGGACTGCTTTAAAAAACTGGTAGTAAAAATAATTGTGACAATATGCGTACCTGCATGAGCAGATCCCTTTCGGGTTTGGAAGCCAATCCACCAATCGCATGTTGCATCCCCAACTGAATGGAGCCCATAATTTGGGAGGACTGAATTTTTTTGTATGTGACATCTCCACCCTGAGTAACCCTTCTGTGGCCAATCTTTTTCTCCCTTTCTGATTTTGTTCTGGCTATACCTGGTGCTCCACCACCACCACTCGGGCCTGGAGTTGGAGTCTTTGGTGTCTGACTGGCGGTATTGGAAGCACCGACTGATGGCTGAGGCATCTATAAAAGTTAAATTGGATTCATGAAATTCTAACGACTAAAAACGGACACCCTCCATTTGCATTGTCACTTGAAAGATTTAACAAGATTTCTTTTTTACAATCCACCTACCTCAAGAGGCGGTAACGGTCTACCAGTGGTTGCCCCTCCCACTTTAAACTTTACCCCACCTCCGCCCCCACTGATTACATTCCCTTCTTCGTCCGTGCCCAACTCCACAGTAGTAGCATTGTTGCTACCCCTCGAAGTATGTACATCATTTGCAGTTGCCATTTTTCCAAACAGTTCTTACACTAATTATTATCTTCACACAACTTACATAAATACGCTTTTAAAAATATTTTTTTTTTGGTTGCCCCTCCCACTTTAAACTTTACCCCACCTCCGCCCCCACTGATTACACTCCCTTCCTCGTCCGTGCCCAACTCCACTGTAGTAGCATTGTTGCTACCCCTCGAAGTATGTACATCATTTGCAGTTGCCATTTTTCCAAACAGTTCTTAAACTAATTATTATCTTCACACAGTTTACATAAATACGCTTTTAAAAATATTTTTTTCTGTATTACTCTACAGAGTATTACGATTTTTTTCTATTCTACTCTCTAGTTCTAAGAGCGTTCGCACTAATAATTTTGTAGTAATAATCCAAGTACATTTGCTGTATGCAGTGGCTGTACATTAACTAGTTGCATATTTATATTCCACTAGGAATCAAATGCAAATTGATTATTGTCAGTACATCCAACTTGTCAACTTTACGGCATCAATGCAGTTTTGCAAAGCATCATCAGTAGCAGCTGATTACGATGGCTATTAAAAACAATAGTAGTAGTAATCAGTGCAGCGAACAAAAACAAAATTGATACGACATCACTACAAAACTTGGGGAAAATATTGCAAAAACAAACAATTCAACAAATCACTGAAAATAACTGAATGAAACTGTTTCTCCCATACACTTTACTCCCCACTGGCAGCTTTGTTGATTAAATATTATCTTCCTTTTAGTCACTGCTGGATTGGATAGTATTTAATACTATTTGTAATTAAAATTTATTTCCCCGTACTGGAGAAGATCAGCTACCACAACAGCCTTGTCTTGATTTCACCACCACCGCTTAGCGTAGTGTCAGTACAGTAAACCACCTGTCACCTGTTTACACGTAAACAAACAAAACAAACAGTGGATAAGAAAAGATTTAAAGATTTTTCCTTTAAAAATATATCAAAAATCACAATACATAAATAATATAATAATCAAAAATATTCCTAATTTTTCTTAAACACACTAGATTAGCTTTTTTAATCCTGTGTTGTGTCTTTTTTATGTGGCCTTTAAAAATAAAATCCACCAAAAGAACTATTTTATTTTAATTAACTGCACTTTGATCAAGGTCCTTCTTTTTACTA
>JAANSP010002144.1:0-13462 GCA_036850745.1 Homidia socia | reverse complement strand
ATTTTTTGTTTAATAATTGCAAAGAAACTTGAGTTAAACCAGTTGCAAAAAATTAACATATAATAATTACTATGAAGTTAGAAAATATTTATTTACCACCATTTAAAAACATTGGTCATCTTCGTCGTTTTTACGCTCGAATTGTAAATATTAAAATAACAGTGCTTAAAAAATAATTGATCAGCGTTTTTTATATTAGTATCAAATAGCACACTTAACAGAATAATTTGATTTTAAATAGCAAAATCTTGTGCTGATGAGCAGTTAATAGACATGCTTGCTTAAAAGGGAAATGCATAGGTGTAAGAATATTGAGTAATTACAAAGAAGGAGTCGTAAATAAAGCTGTGTAAAGGTGCAAACCTCTCAATTATGATCATCTCAATTTCAAAATTAGTTTAAAAGATGATTTACGGAGCACTCGTGCGATAATCATGTTTAATAAATTATAATGATTAATATTTAAAAAAGCTTTTCACTCTCCCCTTTCCGCTTATTAACACAAAAATTATATTATTCTTCCAAAGCATCCACTTTAATTTTTCAATGCAACAAAAATGAAAAGTAGGCATATATGCGTGTCTACTTTGGCAAACTTGACTTTTACCAGTGCATCATCAATTTTCAGTTTATCTTGTCCCATAATCAAATAAAAATATTCTATGAATAGCAATGTTAATATTTTCTCACTCTTTTTATTTGATTTTTTATGCATTTTACAATTACTTTTTTCCGTTTATGTTTACAAAAAATACTTTATATTTTTGAAGAATTTGTGTGTATCATAAAGTCAAAGACAGTAAAAATTACTGCCATTTAATTTACAGATACAAAAACTTAATCTTAAATGTTTACACAGTGCATTTCAAGGACTCGCTGCTGCAAAATCAGCAAAACGGTGAACAGGGACGAAAAACGAACAAGTTTAAAATATTTATATATTAATGAACAGACAATTATTAAAAGACATCACCACACAATACACATCCACTTTTACAACAAATTCATTCATCATTAAACTGGAACACGACACATTTTCCTTCTCCTAAAACACACCACACTACTATAACAGTTTAAAGAGGACACACGAAGAAAAAAAATAAATGAGAAAACGAGTTACATATTATACAAAATGAGATGATTGACTAAACACGAGTTGCTGTGATAAAAATAATAATTAAATAAACTTTGAATTGTATGAATGAAGATTGAATGTACACTTATATAATTTACTGTTATTTTTTATATAAATGCTAGTCTACTCTTGTTCCTGCTCTGGCTGCTCCTCCTCCGTGGCTTGTCGAATAACTGCTGGTCTTGGTCTTCTTACTCTTCGAACTATCCTGGCCCTTGGGGAGGATGCTTGAGACTGTGGTTGAACTCCGAACCTGCTGTGTCCTCTTGGGACGTATTGCGGTTGCTCTTGGGATTGAGAAGGACTGGCAGCGTAGACTTGCTGGGGGGTGGCATACTGAGCTGCTTGATATTGGGGTTGATACTGTTGTTGATATTGTGGTTGATACGCTTGTTGAGCACGTCTTGGGGGACCTGCTGCGAGCTTGGGAGATTGTTGTACTGCTTCTGGAGCTTGTGTTGGAACTGGGAACTGGAAAAATGAAAGAAAAAAATATTTGCAAAAATATACAATTATTGGGAAGACAATTTAATAACATTACGGATAGATTATCATTGTAGGCAATCATACCTTAATTTTGACATCGGTTGGCTCACGAGTCACTTTTGCCTGGAAGCCATTTTTCGGATCGGCAGTATAGGTGACTAGTCCTTACATAACCATCAGGGTCTACGACACTGTAACTTCCTTTAATTGTTTGTCCATCCCTCTCCTCTTGTCTGTTTTGATAGTTGGTCAACTCATCATCTTTGATATCGAAACTAAAATTGTACTGAGGGTTTGGCTGTGAAATAATAGTTTAGTCAGTTTATTTAACTTGTAGAAGCCTCTCATGGCTTTGCTTCAATTTATAGCCAATTTATTATCAAGTAAAACACATTTTTTGAAAGTACCCTTCGTTTTCAGTTATCATCATGACATGATTCATCCACGACATAGTTATTACTTTGATTTTATCTCATGCTTTATTTAACGGTGTCACGCACGGTGATGCGTATAGATATATTTCATTAACAAATTACCTAATCATTCATCTTTTACGCATCTGCAACAACAAGTAGCTTAGCACAATGTTATATGCAGCCAAAAATGTTTAAATTATGGGTCACTTTTTTTACAAAGTCAGTTGTCAACCTTTGAAAATAAAAACAATAAATTGTCCTCGGGTAGAAAAAAAACCCAATAATATTTAATTATTGTGCGTGAACAAGTCAAAGTGAAAAATGACACAAAAAGAGGCTCACGACAAATAATATATGTGTCGACGACAGCACGAAAAGGGCTAGTTTATGAATGGCAGTGCACGATATCATTTGATAATCGCCGAGGGAGAATAAAAAAAATGAAATGATTTCAAATATTATTATTATTATTATTGTGCCTTTTGCAAATTCACTCACAATCAGTTATTCAGCTCACAACCCATTATGAATTTAAAGGTGAATGGCTTTGCTTTTTTTGGCTTGAATGAGCATCATCATCATCATCGTCTTTGTTGCAGTGAGAGAGACAAGTGCAATGCATAATAATAATAACAACTTGTATAAAGGGACAAGGAGGAATGCTATTATTATTTTTGAATGTTGAATGCTAGCAAAAAACTAGATTGTTGTTGTAGATCAATGCATTCCGCAATTAACCACGCCATACAACACCACCACGATGAGACAACTGGCAGCATCAGCAACGACATCCATTATTTCACGACTTGATTGTTACTGATCAACCAAATCAAAATTTAAAAAAACAAAATGTACCTTTTGGCTTTTTGGCTTGAATGAGCATCATCATCGTCGTCTTTGTTGCAGTGAGACAGACAAGTGCAATGCATAATAATAATAACAACAACTTGTATAAAGGGGCAAGGAGGAATGCTATTATTATTTCTGAGTGCTGAATGCTAGCAAAAAAACTAGATTGTTGTTGTAGATCAATGCATTCCGCAATTAACCACGCCATGCAACACCACCACCACGACGATGAGACAACTCTGGCAGCATCAGCAACGACATCCATTATTTCACGACTTGATTGTTGTTACTGATCAACCAAATCAAAATTTAAAAAAACAAAATGTACCTTTTGGCTGATATTTTATAACAAGCTATACATTAGCAACATTATGTGCGCACGCATATTTAAAAAAAACATATTTCTTTTATGGATGGAGGAGGGATTGTAATCACAAAGCCCATTTAGCCCCCCTCTAAACAAATTGCTGTACAGAGACAATTGCATAATTAACTGGCAGCATCAGCAACGACATCCATTATTTCACGACTTGATTGTTACTGATCAACCAAATCAAAATTTAAAAAAACAAAATGTACCTTTTGGCTGATATTATATAACAAGCTATATATTAGCAACATTATGTGCGCACGCATATTAAAAAAACATATTTCTTTTATGGATGGAGGAGGGATAGTAATCACAAAGCCCATTTAGCCCCCCTCTAAACAAATTGCTGTACAGAGACAATTGCATAATACCTCCAAAAAAGAGAATTGATAAGCACATTTGTAATTATTTAAAAGATGAAAAAGGTGTTGAAAAGGTGATAATAATTGGCTTTTAAAGGTGGCGACAATTGTAAAAATAGTTTATCTACTTTGTTTGATTATTTGAAATGCAATAATGATTCTTTTTTGTCTTACATCACCGGGATATTCCTCCTCTGCGTCCTCAGCTTCAGCAGCTTGGGGAGGCAGTGGCTTCCTTGAGGCCTTTGCCACCTTCACTGGGCGTCCTGGTCCAACGACCACAGGTCCTTTTTGAATGTAATATGATGGTTGTTGCTGTTGCGGTTGATATTGAAGCTGAGGTTGGGATTGCAATTGGACTTGATGTTGCTGTTGGTGGTGAACGGGGGAAGTCTGAGATTTGTGGCTGGTGGTGCTGCTGTTGTTGTTGTTGGGGTGGGGATGGTCTGTATTGCGACACTGCAGGATAGTTTTGAGAATAGAGACCACCGCCGTAAGATGGTCCAGAGGAAGAGGAGGATGCAGCAGCGCTCTCTAAAGAATATGGAGAGGGTGCAGAAAGAACTCTACCGCGCTTTAGAACCGCAGGGGAGGCTGTCGCAGCTGTATGATATTGCACGTGGTTTCCAGCGTTGTGTCCACTCTGAATTTTTGAAGACCCGTAAAGAAAATATGAATTAGGATAGTTTTGAGAATAGAGACCACCGCCATAAGATGGTCCAGAGGAAGAGGAGGATGCAGCAGCGCTCTCCAAAGAATATGGAGAGGGTGCAGAAAGAACTCTACCGCGTTTCAGAACCGCAGGGGAGGCTGTAGCAGCTGTATGATATTGCACGTGGTTTCCAGCGTTGTGGCCACTCTGAATTTTTGGAGACCCGTAAAGAAAATATGAATTAGCAAAATGGCAATAATATTTAATGGTCTAGCTTTTTCATCAGTGCGTGTGCTGTGCGAGTAAGCATGGTCAGTTACTGTTATTTCAAACGGTCAATTCAATGTATTAAAGTAAAACAGACGTTTTTTCTGTACAGGTCACACGTGACGCGAAGTTTGTTTCGTTTCGTTATGTGCTACCTCATGATACGGATTGCTGAAGAAAGAGGAAGAAGATTGTCTTGTCGGTCTGTAATATCCAGTCATGGCAGTTCGATACTGTTGATGATTGTCGTGGAAAAGTCGGTGTTGCGTGAGAGTGATGATGATTTGAGTATGAAGAGGCGGAATGTGCCTGCATTTGTGAAGAAGATGGAGAAGAGTGCTGGTGGTGATGGGGATGATGATATGATGGTGGGGGTGGTGGAGGAGGACCAGGATAAAAATAGGAAGGGAAAAAGCGACTAGCCGCTGATCTCACCTTAACTGGAACGAGTCTGGGAGTGCCTCTGGAATAAATCGAGGGGGAGTACTGCCCAATACCTGAGGAAGAACCACCAGGACTGTATGCAGAGTAGATATCTTGACATTTTACCATTGTGCCCAGAAGGGCTGCAGATACCAATATCTGTGAGCGAACAATACGTTATCGATTAAAAAAAATATACATGGAAGCATGCCAAAAAAAATCTTTTCTTCTCATAAAGCAACATTAAAAAAGAAGAAAATTATGCAATCACCTTTAATACTGCCATTGTAAATAATACTTTTAAAATGATTAGATCCGAGATTTTTGTGTAGTTATCCAAAGCACCGCTATTATGTTTCTCAATGTTGCATGATACCACACTTTTTGTAACTTTTACACTTTTACCAACAATTACAATTTATTGCTTTTTTGAACACAAAAACACACACTTGTTGCAGTCAAATGAAACTTTTTTTTATTATGTCCCACTTGATTTTACGTGATGACCGTTGTGGACAACGCTTAAATGGACACTAACCAAAATTGACTGGGGTGCATTGGAACAAAGCCAGCTGCAATGAAGGATCGTCTTATAGTCTCACCTCCGTGTTTGCTTGTTGTCGTCTTGGTCGTCGTCGTCCTCCGTGTTGTGTCAGAAAGGAGAGTTCGTTTTTACGTGATGACCGTTGTGGACAACGCTTAAATGGACACTAACCAAAATTGACTGGGGTGCATTGGAACAAAGCCAATGAAGGATCGTCTTATAGTCTCACCTCCGTGTTTGCTCGTTGTCGTCTTGGTCGTCGTCGTCCTCCGTGTTGTGTCAGAAAGGAGAGTGAAAATGGCTGGGCACTATGTCACTATATTTATGAGCAGCGTGGGAAAGGGTTTAATGAGCGACAACAACATAAAAATCATACTACCAACATACACCGCACAATACTTGTACGTATTTATTGTATCCCGCTGCACATTTTTTTAAACATAAACACCCTTTTGCTCATTTAGCTTATCATCATCAAAACGCTTATAACATGTCCTATCTAGTCAAGTCAGTCATAGTGCAGCAAATAGTAATGTGTACGTGTATGTATACGGCATCATCATCATCAACAACAACAACAGGATAAAATGCTTATCATTCCTCCCTTGGCAAACTGCATATCTATAACACACACGGCATATATTTTTCTTTGCTACAACAATCACAACAACGACAATATTAATAATAACGACCACGGTAATAATAAGAACATTTTTTTACTATATACAAAGGCTTTGACAAATACACAGCTTTACTATCAAAATATTAGTATGTACATATTATAGACTGTAGAATCAACTCTACTAACGGCCTAATAATATAACCCCTTTGGCTTATTATTGCACTTTTTTATTTTTAACACATTTAAAGGTAAAGACAACACACACCCAAGTCAAGAATGACGATATTCACGACGACTACGACAATGATTATCTTGATGATGATGACGATGCAATGCTGCTGCACAATTTTTTTTAAATAAAAAAATGTACCAAAAGCAGACGGGGGTACGCAGCAGTACGCACATTTTAAAGCTAATCATCAAATATCTGCATAAATGATTCCTCCAACTGCTGCTGCTGCTCTCGGGGGCATCTTATAATATTGACGCTTTATAGATTAGCATTACGTATACGCTCCACCGTGCTCAGTAATAACAAGTCCTTTCGTTTTCATCTTTGTTATTGTCATCATCATTATCATCATCATCAGATCACATCACGGTAAGTTTTTTACGTAACAATTTTTCTCGAGCTTTTTGACTCTGATGATCATCCATTCAAAACGTCCTTGCACATATACACGCATTTTTATGCAAATATCTCATGTCTTTTGTTTCATACAATAAACTTCTCTCCCTCACTGCCCATTATAATAATAGTTATAAACTGATATGAAAAGTTCTTCCCGTAGTAAAACCTGCCAATTTGATATGATATGGCTATATAAGCATTTTTACGTTTTTTCTTACTTATTTGTTTATGTTTTGAATCGAGACTTTGCTTGCCGGGTTGCGTAATACCGTTTAAGAAAGACGGGATAAGAAAAATAATAAATAAAAAAATAACAAGAAATGATGGTGATAACAAGAGAAGGCATTTAGTTGATAGGGAAGAAAAAAATGCATAAATATTATAAATATAGGCATATGGGATGATGATGATAATGATTCTATGCATGTTAGATTAGGTCGTGTTGCGGTTATTGATGTTATGTAACACATCGTCGTCACATCATCATACCATTCAGCATGATGCCGCACCGCAACAATAATCATAATTTTTTATATCGTAATATTTAATCTTTTTAGTGGTTTGTTAGTAGGGGCGATGATGCTCATGGCGGATGGAATGGCTAAAAAGATAAGAAAAAAAGAAAAAGATGGATGGATGACAGTATTGCGCTCTTTGATTTTCAACTTGGAGAATTGGCCATAATGATAAAATCTAGAGCAGCACAGCATTCTTCCTCTGCTAAAAGAAAGAACGCGAATGCACATTTAACTAAATCTTTTGTTGATGTAAAGTAATTATGGTCAATATAGATTTCGGTATGGGTAGTTTTATAAATACCACCCAACTGCTTCTATCGCAAGATAATAAGTACATACATTCACTACTGCTGCAACTGCATCCCTGCTGCCTATCTTGTTACATATTGTACGGCAAGTGCCATTTCCTCTTCCCTCATATTTCGCATACACAACATTTGTCTTCGTTTTTGTAAAAGTAATCATTAGTGTCATCATCAGTCTTGTTTGTTAAAAAGTTACCAGCTATTGAATTCATGTACCTCTATTATTGTTATTATTGCAAATTTGTTTTTAATCAATGATTGATATTGACAGAATCGATTAGGCAAAAAAGGCTAAAATCAGGACGCGGCGGGCCGGCTGCTGCCGAGGCGAGGCAATAAATGTATGGCAACTTTTTTTAGTTCGCATAATATATTTCATGTACCTCTATTATTATTATTGCAAATTTGTTTTTAATCAATGATTGATATTGACAGAATCGATTAGGCAAAAAAGGCTAAAATCAGGACGCGGCGGGCCGGCTGCTGCCGAGGTGAGGCAATAAATGTATGGCAACTTTTTTTTAGTTCGCATAATATATTTGAGCTTTTACTATTGTTATCCATAACAGCTCCATTATATTTAGTCTTGGTTTCGATAGGGTCTACACATTTTATCGACAAGAGTTATTATACATGCACATTTATTTTAATCGTACGTACGCATTTGACATGTCACAAAAACGAATGTAGACCATCATCGTCATCATCACAAGCTGCTTCAGAAGCATGTCGGATTGGACAGATCGAGTTGCCTAAAAATTACGGAAGCTATTTTAAGGATACAAAAAGACACACACGCACTATACGGTAATAAGGGTGAGTATTTTCTTATTTCAGCATCTTTGAAGAAAATGTGAGCCAACATCGCTACTACCACCACCGGAATGGAGTGACTGCCGCTATTTTTGTGGTTATTTTGTAACGTTGTTTTTTTCATTTGCTGCCATTTTTCCGTTGTTTACGCTTGATTGGTCATGCCACAAAATGATTTTCAAGATTAGCCTAATAAAAGTTGGCTGTAAAAAATTATGTTCTCAGAGCAGGTAACGTAATATAATACCGCACACAAACACGATCATGTTTGACGATCATGATGATGATGGTTTTAAAAATATATTTTGCAATAATCATTCAACATAATCACTTGCCGTGTGTGTGTTTCTTGTTGTTTCTTGTTGTTTCTTCTGGTTTGCTACAGACAGCAGCAGGATGAGATGGATGAAGGGAAAACACATACAATATTTAATCGTATCGCTTGAAGAATATAATAATGGCAGTCGTGTGGCAGTTGTGGCTAATACATAAATAATCTTATTACAATTCTATTACTGCATATTACTACATGACATCAAGAGATATCGTAATCACTTGATGGGATAACGCGACGTGCATCACCACCACCACCACATCTTTAACAAGATATGGACCACGCCGATCTACATACTTTTGCTTTTTAAAATCTCATTTGCATGTCAACTTGACTAGAACTCTAAATAATTGTAAAGAAACGTTGAAACGTTCTACTAAAAGTTTAAAAAAGAGAGAAAAAACCTCATTATTTTCAACCAACAACATGTACACACACAATCTTTCCGTTAATTTTTTCTATTGTTTGGACTACTTTACTTATTGCACTCTCGTTACATATCTGCTTGAAACACAATCTATTTCTTGCTAAAAAAATTCATACCTGTCTCGTCATCATCATCATCATCAGCAAGAACAACAACACAAAAACCTAACTCATCGTGCTCCATTCCACTTTTACTTTCATTTTCCCCCTTTTATTATTATTATTATTTCTTAAAAAAACTCATCTCAAAAGAAACATCAACAACCATTGGCCATTTACTTTTTACGCTTTTGCATATAAAAAAAGTTGTCAAGTTTGCTTCAAATGTAGGTATATTTGATTTGGGTATGTGAAGCAAATACATAATAAATGCCACATGCACACCAGCGCAATTTTTACTTCACAAACAAAACAAACAAACGGAACAAATATTAAATATGAGAAGCGGATACACATGTTTTAATGATTTGCCATTATTCAGTTATGTCAGTCAATTGCATCCGATTCAAAGTACGCATATCCTTTCGTCTCGTACAACCGTGGTTTTCCTTTTCATTAAAACTTGATTTTTNGAGAAGCGGATACACATGTTTTAATGATTTGCCATTATTCAGTTATGTCAGTCAATTGCATCCGATTCAAAGTACGCATATCCTTTCGTCTCGTACAACCGTGGTTTTCCTTTTCATTAAAACTTGATTTTTTCCTTGCTACTAGGATTTGCGTGCTTGCACTGCTATTGTATAGAACACTTATTGCACTTGTTTTTGATAGGTATTACATTTTTTATTGTTTATGTTGATGATTACTAGTATTAAATTGTACTTGTTAGGGGATTTTTCTAAACGCGCTCATTCATTTACGCGGCTGTGATAATAAAAAAATGAATACGGAACGGTACATCGCTTCATGTCGCTGTTATATCATCGCGTATACATGACTTGGTAATAATAATTATTGTAATTATTATTATTACTACGCACTCTTTTTTTTATCTTGAAGCATTATATTATGCCACTGTCGAATGGATAAAAGTTTTTATGTTTATGTACAATCTTATTTTTTTAAAGTGTCCGTCATTATTATTATTCCTGTATTTTTCATGGAATTTATTATATAATAATAATGCAATTGTTTACTATTATTTATAGAGTTTCCTCTTTACATTCTGACAATCAAACATTACCGACCACACCATCATTTAAATTTGGTGTTAAGTTGGCTTTCCTCAAAAGGACATTTAAGTCTAGTTATTATATAATTAAAGACGGCACATTTTAATATAGTAATTATACGGAAGAGTTATATGCATGTTTTTAAAAAGAAAAAAATGTAAAGGATTTGAGGTAAAGTGTGGGTGCAATGACATTTATTAGTTCTGCATGTTCACATTACTTCACGTAACCTCCACGGTATTTTTTTAGGGAAACGTGTCAACAAGTTGTATTCGTATTATTTATAGAGTTTCCTCTTTAAATTCTGACAATCAAACATTACCGACCACACCATCATTTAAATTTGGTGTTAAGTTGGCTTTCCTCAAAAGGACATTTTAGTCTAGTTATTATATAATTAAAGACGGCACATTTTAGTATAGTAATTATGCGGAAGAGTTATATATGTTTTTTAAAAGAAAAAAAATGTAAAGGATTTGAGGTAAAGTGTGGGTGCAATGACATTTATTAGTTCTGCATGTTCACATTACTTCACGTAACCTCCACGGTATTTTTTAGGGAAACGTGTCAACAAGTTGTATTCGCCACGACTTTTGCATAAAATGCACTGAAAAATAATTAAGAATAAAGCTGGTGATGATGATGACGACGATGATTACATGCTCTCCGCTAAACTTTATTCCTATCTTGACTTAATGACAATAAAAATGTGATAAACGTGCAAAAATTTCAAGTGGAATTTTTGTGGGAAGAAAAAGGATGGATAATTAAGTTTGGTAATGATTTTTTATTGTTTTGAATGCATGTCGCTTTGGTGTATGTAAACATATGCGCACTCTATTAAATGTGACGTGACTTGGTAGTGATAATGAACAAAAAAAGGTGTGGGATGATGTCAAGTTTTTCTTTTGGGAGTTGCTGCCGTTGGGGTTTGTTTTGTGGTTGTTGGGTGCATTGTTGAGATGCAATTCTTTAGTTCTAGACCAATTATTGCTTGAACTGCATTATTACTCTCGATTATTGTACAATCCATCTTTTCAAAAGTTCTCTCTCTCTCCGCTCAAGAAAGTGTCAATAAAATGGCATGTCAGGTAAAATGTTATACATGCCAGGCACTTTGCTGCAATGAATGTAAAGTTAAATGCCAGTAGCTACGAAAGCAACAATAAAAGCAACATAAAAATGATTGACAACACAGGAGCAACAACAACAGTTCTCTGCAAAGATTGATTGTTGTAATAATAGTTGACACTGTAGTAGCAAGTAATAACGATAAATAGTCATGTGGAAAGGGTCAGAATACATTTTTTTGCTGTTGCATCATTTTTTAAATAAATAGTTTTACAGAGCGACGTCAAGTGGGGAGTCACCCTTCCAAATGGACAGAAAACATGAAGGACATGATGACGAGTACTACAAGTTTCGAGCCACCGATCTTTATTGCTCCGTGACACGGTGTCTTATGATGATTTGATATCGTTGTTTTTAGATTTTTTTCTCTCTCATTTAATGAGAATAATGTACCTACTATTATGGTAAGGTTTTCAAGGAGGTTATATTTTGTCTTTATTGTTTCTGATTAAGAAAAACAATAGTTGGCAGGTTCTGATTATCTGTATATAGTAGTAATTTGCATGCTGTCGTTCTTGGGCGGAATTTAGAATTTTCATTAGCGAACTTTTATCAAACTTGTCCTCATTCATTGTGTTCTTCAGCAGATTACTTTTAAATATTGCCAGTGACCACCTTCAGCTCCATAATGGCTGATTGAATAGTATGCTGAAACGATCACCTTGAGTAAGCATACTTAATTAATAATTTCAATCAACAAAAAAACTACAACTTTTGCCAAAAATAATACATATACCTATGGGTAGACACAGATTACGAACGGAAGGGGGAAATGATGCTAAGTCTGTACTGATTAAATACTGAAAAGCCAAGACATTATATAATCCCACTGACATAATGTAGCAATTTTAGGATTTTTGCATAATTACTGCCGGGCGGAAGGTCGTTTGAAATTACACAAGTTTATGCATTTAATTGCAAAGAAATTAGCTTTCTTTTATGTTATTTTTTCTACAAATTCCGCTGTTTTTTATGATAGTGCCTGAGTGTGTATAAACCTCGAACGATAAATAGACAAAGAAGATTGATTGGATATATGTCGATTGTGCTATAAAAATGAATTCCCTTTGAGCCAACGGTTAGACACTCTTATCACAACTACCAACTAACTCAACTAACTCACTGTTAAAAAATGTGTGAATTACACAAGTTTATATTCCAATTTTTATACAAATGACGAGTTTTACGAGCGAGACATGCTGTCATCACTATATATCGCTAAAAGATTACCTGTTGGCATTNACCTGTTGGCATCCCTTGCATAATATATGTAAACATTTTGTTTTACAAAAAAACTACTGTTGAATCTTGATATTTTCTTTCAAATGTGTGCCTCCTCCCGATCTTCTGTCAAAGCAGCCACCTTGTCTTACTTGTGTCCTCAGATAAAAAGCTTTTTTTTTCTCCCAAAAAATCTCATCAAGCGTCAGTTTAAAGCACCATTTGTCATACTTTTTATTACAAATTACAAGACCCATTTCTTCATAATCTTCAAAAAAGTATGTAGTGCATTTTTTGTCATTCTTGCAAATTACATAAATAATATTACATTACCATTACATAAAATACAAATGCACATGCTGTCTTTTAAAAGTGAGCACAGACCCACTAACCTTTAGCTGCTCAAAATATGTCTTTCAAAAAGAAAAGTAAAACTGCTCAAAATGTGAAATCAGTGGAATGGAATATTTTTTAAGCAATTATTACGATATATTTATATGTACTTTCCTTGTTTTTTTGTCAATCGCAAAAACATTAAACATAACATACCATACTACTTGTAGTACTTTTTATGTTACTTATAATATGATTTTAGTTAAACAAAACTATGTCTTATAACCATAACCTTTTTCGTCTGTAATAATAATAGATAATACAGATTCTGTATTCCATTATTGCGTAACAGACGTAATGGAAAAATGTATGTATGAAATGAAGAATTTTTTGACATTTTCTGATTATATGACAGTTGACAAAGAACTACACACAACTATAAGGCGATT